>CM056059.1:322513037-322713037 GCA_029574335.1 Rana kukunoris | reverse complement strand
ACAGACAGACAGATAGACAGATAGATAGATAGATAGATGATAGATAGATAGATAGATAGATAGATAGATAGATAGACCAGACAGACAGACAGACAGACAGACAGATATAGACAGTAGATAGATAGATAGATAGATAGATAGATAGATAGATAGATTTGCCATATCAGTACGCAAAGAGAACCTGTCTATATTGGGAAAATATAAACCAGTAGTTCTTGCTTGGCTACAAATGCACAGATATAAGTGTAATCTATACAGCTGCCATTACCATAAACTAAAGAAGAATGTTCTAGCTAATTCTATCTATACGTACATATTGTATATACACATAAATGATGGATTTAATAAGCCAAGGCAAGCCCAGTGGAATCCAAGCAAAAAAAAAAAGGATTATCCCCTCCCCCCACACTCCTTATGATCTGAAAGCGTCTCCTTCTTCCCGTGTGTTTCAGGGGATATTTTACCACTTTGAAATGGAACACTTCCTCGTCAGCAGCGATATCAAAGGCTGTGAACGTGTTACGCGGTTGCGCTGTCTCTCTCTTTTTTTCTGCAGACACGCCGGCGTAGAGAAACACAAAATACCCACAAATCGAGGACTAACAAAACAGATTCTCTGAGGATTAAGGAAGCATCTAGCCAGAGCAAACCTAACTAAATGGGTCCCTTGACACCAATTTTCCCTTTCTTTGGTGCGGCCAATCCACTCTGTTTTATTGATCGACTACACTACAAACGACTCCCAACCAGCTCTCCGGAGTCGTAATATATGAGCCCCCCTCAGCCGCTTTTTTTTTTTTTTTTTTCCACGCAGGCCTTTCTAAATGGTGCCTCGTTTTGCACATTAAAATATTATTTTAATCTATATGTTTTTCAGCCCAGTAATAAGTAGATTATTTATGCTAGTGAGCTCCTCGTGTAATCAAGATAAAGGTTTTCGAGAATCTTTCTGATTAGCATAACTGCAGCATGCCGTAGGATGGGGATTCATGCGCATCCATAAACGATGGCGTGAGAAGCCTAATGTTAAGATATTTCTCTGCATTAGTGGGGCCATCGCCACTTGATTTGCATGTTGTTCCATTTTTATCTTTTTTTTTTTTTTCCTCTCTAGAAACAGACATCTGTAAGCGTCTTTAATTTCTGCTTAATTGCATCCTCTTTCCAATCTTTCACAGAAAAAGGCTACAACAAACTGTTTGCTGTCCTTCTGTTTTAATAAACATCATGTCTGAAAACGAACAGATCTAGTGGCGGAATAATACAGGCGAGGAAAAATCTGTGCCAGCAAATTTCGCAATTTATATCCTTCCCTTTCTGGAAAAAAATAAGGTTGGTTCGCTTTTGGGTGGTCGTACAAGGGTTGTTACAGTCTCCTGGTTTTGGGCATCAGTTGCAATCTTTGAGCTGCTTGCACCCAGGATTCCATAAAAAAAAAATGGTCTTGGGAGATATAGGTGCAGCACCCTCCTAATTTAGAGTGGGCTGCTAGGAAAATGTAGCTTTGCTCCCCTGTAATCAGAGGCGTGGGGGAATTGATTGATTGGCAGGGCCGATCCTAGGCAGGGTGCACAGGGTGCATTGCACCCAGAAGCCTGCAGAGGTGGGGGCGCCGAACATCTAACAGACCGAACATCTAACAGAAGCCCTCTCTGTATCCATCACAGAGACCGCCCTTCAGGTCCCAGTGAAGACTTTGTGGGGGAGCATCTCTGTGGTTGAGTCATTGCCATAGAAACATTTGTAAAGGGGAGAAGTTGGTAAAATGACGACACCCATGTACGGGCGCCAGAAATATTTCTGCACCCAGGCGCCTGTGACCCTAGGATCAGCCCTGTTGATTGGTTAGGGCTGCTCAGTGTTTCACAGGCTGCTGCTCTGTTATTTCCTCCTGTCTTCCTGTTTTCTAAAGAATTCTAGAAACGGAGTTGGAGGAAGGACAGAGTGGGCAGCCTTAATATTTATGGGGATCTAGCCAGGCACGGACTGACCATTGAGTCACTCGGGCACTGCCAGAGGGCCCAATGCCACTAGGGGGCCCCATTAGGGTTGCCAGGCTCAGTAAAACCAGGGACAGTATATAAAAATCTGTGTTTTTTTTTTACATTTGTCCCTGATATGTCCGAAACTGACTTGCTTTTGATGTGAAAATCCAGAGATTTTAGCTGCCCCGCCTCTGCACTGCCTCCTGGCGTGGTGGCCATCTGTAAGCCCGGGGGCCCCATAATCTTCTATTGCCCGGGGGCCCATGAGTTGTCAGTCCACCCCTGGCTCTAGCCAATCTCTATGGAGGTGTGCCCAGAAGGTGGGGAGAGAGACCATAAATAGACTGAGGCTTGTGCGGTGTTCCTGGATCCAATCCTGCAGGAGGAGACCCCTGTACAGGGGCTCTGCTCTGGTGTAGATTCTTAAGAGAGCTTAGAGAAAGGCACTGAGGTCACAGCTAGGCTGTGCCTTAAAATTACCTTCTGAAAAAATAAGGTATGGCTCAGGTTGGTTCTCTTTCGGGTGGCTGTACCAGGGTTGTTACAGGTGATTCTTTTGGTTTTGGGCATCAGTTGCAATCTTTGAGCTGTTTGCACCCAGGATTCCATTAAAAAATGGTTATGGGAGATATAGGTGCAGCACTCTCCTAATTTAGGGTGGGCTGCTAGGAAAACTTACCTTCACTCCCTTATATAAGAGTAAGTTGGCAGATGGTGGACTTCATATGCGTAATACAGATTAAAAAAGATGTAAATTTATTTAAATAGAAACATACAAAATAATTTAAAACATATATAACATAATGGTCGTTCATAGAAGGACCTAAGAACACAGAAATTAATAACATCACTCCCTTGTAATCAGAGGCGTGGGGAATTGATTGGTAGGGCTGCTCAGTGTTTCACAGGCTGTTGCTCTGTTACTTCCCCCTGCCTTATAGAGGATTCTAGAAACATAGTTGGAGGAAGGATAGAGTGGGCAGCCTTAATATTTATGGGGCTCTTGCCAATCTCTGGGGAGGTGTGCCCAGTAGGTGGGGAGAGAGACCATAAATAGACTGAGGCTTGTACAGGGGCTCTGCTCTGGTGCTGGTGCTGGATTCTTAAGAGAGCTTTAAGAAAGACACCAAGGTCCCAGCTAGGCTGTGCCTGCAAATTCTTTAACTTTCATCCTTCCCTTTCTGAGAAAATAAGGTATGGATCAGGATGGTTCACCTATGGGTGGCTGTACCAGGATGATCGTTGCAGGTAGCTCTTCTAGTTCTGGACATTGGTTGCAATCTTTGAGCTGTTTGCACCCAGGAGGTGATAAAAAAAGGATTCTGGGAGATGTAGCACCCTCCTAGTTTAGTGTAGGCTGCTAGGAAAAGTTAGGTTTACTACGCTGTGATCAGAATAGATTTGTTAGGGCTTCTCAGTGTTTCACAAGCTGCTGCTCTGTTACCCCCCCCCCCCTGAGGATTCTAGAAAGACAGTGGGGGGAAGGACAGAGTTAGCAGCCTGAATATATATGGGACTCTAGCCTATCCCTGGGGAGATGTGCCCAGAGGGTGGAAAGAGAGCCCATAAATAGTCTGAGGCCTAAGCAGCAGGGTGCAGTGTTCCTGGGTCTAGTCCTGCAGGAAACCCCTGGTGCAGGATTCTTAAGAGAGCGTTGAGAAAGACAACAAGGTCCCAGCTAGGCTTATGTGGGGGGCCTATTCGCAGAACTGTGTCCTGGGATCAAGTTGGGTCAGAAGGAATCTCACTAGATAAAAACTGGAAGAAGTTGGTGGGGAAGAAGTCCAACTGTCCTGACCCCCTTAGTTGCTATCTACACGTTCCTATACCAAGATTTGGTCAGATGTACAAGTGTTCAAGGACATTGCCACAGTTGGCCCGATACTCGTGTGCACTAGAGCTGCACGATTAATTGTTAAAAGATCGTGATCTTGATTTAACCCCAGACACAATCCTAATCCAGCATTTCCACTATTCATTTAAAAAGTGCAGAGCAGTTCCTCTGCTCACAGCTGTCAAAAAAAAAGCAGCTGGCAATGTTTATCAACAACATTGCTCAGTGCTGAAAGAGACAGGTAAAAAGAAACATTGTATCTTCTTATCCATCCTTCTGTTTATTAATTTACAGATCAAAGTGATGAACTTTGGTCTGCAAATGAAGTCTAAGTCAGTTTAAAGCAACCTTATCTACTATATATATATAAATATATTGGGCCAGATTCACAGAGCGATTACGCCGGCGTAACAGGAGATGCGCGGCGTAAGTCTAATTGTGCGCGTGCGTTTCGATGCACGGCATCCCCAAAACGAGATACGCAAGAAATCTAATTTTTTTTGTCCAGCGTAATTTCGTTAGACAGGCGCATCCGTCCGCACAAAACTGCGCTAGACAAACCATTGATTGGCTATTCAAATATGCTAATGAGGGACTTACGGGGATCCACAAAAGAACGTTGGTGCAGCGCAGGCTGCGCGGTGTGCGCAACAGCAAAATGTCCTGTCTAAAATTAGACCATATAAAAGCTGCTCTAAAAAGAGAAAAATTGTCTACATATCAGATAAAGCAACACTGTTAGTGAGGAGCTCAGCAGTCACACGTGTTGCCCAACAAACTGTATGCCAACATGCCAGTGTCATCCATGCTCATAGCTATACTACTGACTTTAGATGAGCAAAGAAGGAGGAGGGCACTGAGGAGGGCACTGAGGAGGGCACAGGATTTTTTTTTTCTAAATTATTTTTTTGGCTTATATAAACTTTTCAATTTAATCTAATCTAATACAATATTCTTATCTGATACAAGCCCCTCACTCTTTACTCTTCACGGGAGAGGATATATCACACACGCCTAGACAGCTATGGCATGAGTGATTCTGAGGTGTCTCGCATCTTTAGATTCACCCCTTATGCCATCATGGAATTAACCACAACCCTGCAGGAGGACATCACCAGCCCAACACATGGCACTACCCATGACACCCATGACAGCTACATATACAATCAGAGCCCCATCCCCACAGATTACGAACAGAACATGTATGGGGACAGCTGGCTGGTTGGTGAGTGACATGGGGGGCAGGCATGACTGCCCCCCCCCATGATGAACACATCACAAGGGGCACATGCACTATAGTGTTGAGCAGAATATGCCATATTCGAATTCGCGATATATCTCGAATATATAGTCGAATATTCGACAGATATTCGCTAAATACGAATATTCGTGATATATTTTCGAAATGAAATGATTGCGAATTTTCGCTATCGCGAATGCGAATGCGATTGCGAATTGCGAATGCGAATTGCGAATATTCGAGAAATGCGGAATGGAGCACTCTGATTGGCACAGAATATTCGTGATATATTACAATATAAAATAATTGCGAATATTCGAGAAATGCGGAAGGAGCACTCTGATTGGCTCAGAATATTCGTGATATATTACAATATAAAATAATTGCGAATATTCGGCAAATGCGGAAGGAGCACTCTGATTGGCTCAGAATATTCGTAATATATTACAATACAGAATAATTGCGAATATTCGGCAAATGCGGAAGGAGCACTCTGATTGGCTCAGAATATTCGTGATATATTACAATACACAATAATTGCGAATATTCGGCAAATGCGGAAGGAGCACTCTGATTGGCTCAGAATATTCGTGATATATTACAATACACAATAATTGCGAATATTCGGCAAATGCGGAAGGAGCACTCTGATTGGCTCAGAATATTCGTGATATATTACAATACACAATAATTGCGAATATTCGAGAAATGCGGAATGGAGCACTCTGATTGGCTCAGAATATTTGTGATATATTACAATACAAAATAATTTCGAAATTTCGAGAAATGCGGAATGGAGTACTCTGATTGGCTCAGAATATTCGTGATATATTACAATATAAAATAATCGCGCGATATCGCTATTTGCCGAATAATCGCATTGCGATTTTTCGGCAATATAAAATGAGCGCTGCAGCTACTCGGCCCAAGGTCTCTAATCATACCAGCAATGCTTTTAGACGTCGATGGGGATCTCTAGGATGTGATCTGTTCTAAAAAAAAATTTAAAACATTCGAATATTCGAAATAGCGAATATTCGCCGCGATATTCGCGATATTCGCGAATACTCGAATATGCAATATTCGTAGCGAATATTCGCAATTCGAATATTCGTGAGCAACACTAATGCACTACTAACATCCTCCTGTCTTTTCCCTTCAAGGTGACTCTGCATATGCACTGGGACCCCATCTCATGACCCCATCTCATGCCAGCTCACATTCTGCATCTTTGCACGTTAAACACACACATTAATCATGGCACAATGAGAATGCATGCATGCACACCACTGTGGTCCCTAGCACACACACCCCACATCCTCATCACATTGGATTGGCACCAGTCCACCATGCAGGACTTGTGAGCTGCAACGCCATGCCACGGCTCCAATTATGTCACTGTACATTCATACACCATTCACACAGACCTGGGGATCACTTCTCCACCACAAATGAGGGTGACACCCCTTTTCCCGCAGGAATGTCACCCCCACATTCCCAAATCATACACAAACAGAACCCAAAAAAAAAAATTACCAGCAAAAATATAATTTAAACAAAATAACAACAAAGAAAACACATAAAAGACAAAAATCACTCTCAAAGACACGTCACAAACAAACAAACGCTAATAAACAACAGAACAAAAGCACCTTGCTGTATAGGGAGGGATACAAAGGGATGTACTTTTGCAAAGGAAGTGCGTTTGTGTGTGTCTATTTAAGCTGTCTGCGTAGTTCACTAAGTTGCCCGGGTCCATTTCCAATTTCACTGATTGCGCCGTTCCCGAGTTGTGAGCATGCGCACAGAGGTGCTGACCATGGTCTGCTTCAAGCGCGCATGCGCGAGCCGGCCGGCCCTTCATTTGCATGGGGTCACGGCTCATTTCAATGTAACACGCCCACGTCCTTCCCAATTTGTATTACTCCGCCTTGCGCCTCTGAAATAACGTTGCGCAGGCGCAAATTTCTGCGTAAAAGCGACGAGAATAGGGTGATTGCGCCGCTACATTGCGCCAGTCTAACGTAAAGGCGGTGCACTACGCCGGTCCAATAATGCGCAGATGTACCTGAATCTGGCCCATAATTTTTAGTTTTTTTATTCAATTGTTCCTCTGTATAACCCCTTATTATCCCTTAATTTACTAATAAGCCTTAATAACTCCTTATTCTCCTTCCATTTAATTATTATTTTCCTGCTGTTTTTTTTTTAATTTACTTCTATTTTTTAAATATTATTAATTAAAACTGTTTTTGTTTGCCTTGTTGATTAATATTTTTACACATATATTTAATTTTAACATATATACATACATATATATACATGTTTCACATTGAAAAAAGCTAAAAAAAAAAATAGTTTTATTTAATTTGTAAAATAACTTAAATAATAAATAAAAATAAAGGTTGAAAAGATAACTCTGCAGTTGCCAACATCCCTTAGATCAATTATAAACTGAAAAAAACCTCCATGGGAATGGGATTTTTTGGGCAACAAAATATAAGTAACCAATGTTTAAAAATGTATAAAGTTATTACAATACATAAATAGATAAACAAACAAAATCGACAATGATACAAAGTTTTATAAAAAGATACTGTCCGTCACTGCATGCCAAGGATCAGCAAGCTGTGGGCGTGCACAACACATTTTGCTGTTTTTTCAGTTTATAACTTTTCAAAGGTTTGTACCATTGCTGACAGCTGAAGTGTAAACAAAAAAGTTGCGGTACATATCGGTAATTGGTATCGGCGAGTACAAAAAAAAAAAGACCAAAATATAACTTGGCAATGGTAATTTTATTATTTCTTTACACATTTGTCATTACATTTCTTAAAATTTGATTGAAGCAAAAAGTATTACGTTCTATTTTATTGCCATCGTGTTTGATAACCTAATGTTCGGGAGTTGTGAATCTTTAAAATAAAAAAGTTCTTCAGAATCCTGAGAGGACCGTGATCTTTATTCTAACCAAAGCAATTGTCTGACCAGGGCTGTCTTAATAGCATCATGGGCCCCTGGGCAAAGTAATGCTCTGGCCCCCCTATGCCCTAGATAACCCCCTGCACTCTGACCCCTCTACACCCCAGATATCCCCCCAGCACTCTGACCCCTCTACACCCCAGAAATCCCCCAGCCCTCTGATCCCTCTACACCCCAGATATCCCCCCAGCACTTTGACCCCTCTACACCCCAGATATCCCCCCAGCACTCTGACCCCTCTACACCCCAGATATCTACACCCCAGATATCCCCCCCAGCACTCTGACCCCTCTACACCCCAGATATCCCCCCAGCACTCTGACCCCTCTACACCCCAGATATCCCCCAGCCCTCTGATCCCTCTACACCCCAGATATCCCCCCAGCACTCTGACCCCTCTACACCCCAGATATCCCCCAGCCCTCTGATCCCTCTACATCCCAGATATCCCCCCAGCACTCTAACCCCTCTACACCCCAGATATCCCCCCAGCACTCTGACCCCTCTACACCCCAGATATCCCCCAGCCCTCTGATCCCTCTACACCCCAGATATCCCCCCAGCACTCTGACCCCTCTACACCCCAGATATCCCCCAGCCCTCTGATCCCTCTACATCCCAGATATCCCCCCAGCACTCTGACCCCTCTACACCCCAGAATTCCCCCCAGCACTCTGACCCCTCTACACCCCAGATATCCCCCCAGCACTTTGAATCCTCTACACCCCAGATATACCCCCAGCACTCTGACCCCTCTACAACCCAGATATCCCCCCAACACTCTGACCCCTCTACACCCCAGATATACCCCCAGAACTCTTATCCCTCTACACCCCAGATATCCCCCCAGCACTCTGACCCCTCTACACCCTAGATATCTCCCCAGCGCTTTGAATCCTCTACACCCCAGATATACCCCCAGCACTCTGACCCCTCTACAACCCAGATATCCCCCCAACACTCTGACCCCTCTACACCCCAGATATCCCCCCAGCACTCTGACCCCTCTACACCCCAGATATCCCCCAGCCCTCTGATCCCTCTACACCCCAGATATCCCCCCCAGCACTCTGACCCCTCTACACCCCAGATATCCCCCAGCCCTCTGATCCCTCTACATCCCAGATATCCCCCCAGCACTCTGATCCCTCTACACCCTACATATCTCCCCAACACTCTGACCCCTCTACACCCAAGATATCCCCCCAGCACTCTGACCCCTCTGCACCCCAGATATACCCCCAGCACTCTGACCCCTCTACACCCTAGATATCCCCCCGGCACTCTGACCCCTCTACACCCCAGATATCCCCCCCAGCACTCTGACCCCTATACACCCCAGATATCTTCCCAGCACTCTGACCCCTCTATACCCTAGATATCTCCCCAGCACTCTGACCCCTCTACACCCCAGATATCTCCCCAGCACTCTGACCCCTCTACACCCCAGATGTCCGCCCACAGCACTCTGACCCCTCTACACCCTATCTATCCCCCCAGCACTGTAACCATATATCACAAGATGCACCTTGTATTGTGACCCCACTACATCCCTGATACCCCTAACACTATAGCCACCCAAGCTCCCCCGAGAATTGCTACCCCCTATACACCCCCAGATCCCCCCATAGCATTGTTTTCCCCAATACACCCTTGATATCCCACATCACCAATTATTCCATCCATGTAGTACCCCCTTTTCCAGTGTAGATACAGTGCATGTAAACTTTTGGCTATGTGCCCACCTCCAGCACTGCACTCACCTATACCAATCAAGCAGGCAGAAGGAGGGGTGGAGGAGGGGTGGAGGAGGGGAGCATCCCTCCGGGCTTTCCAAGCCTTTCAGTGCAAACAGTGCTGGACAGCTGGGCTCACCATAACACCATCCACAATGCTACTTCCGCATGTGGGCTCTCAGTGCTGCCGACTCAGCAGCTCCCACTCCAGCTCCTGCCACGCAGCATTCAAGCTGCATGGGGCAGGGTCAGAGCATCACTGGCGCTCCGGCCCTGCCCCTCCCTGCTGGCTGTGAAATAATAGGTACCGTACTGCACCGAACGGCACACCGCTGCCAGCCTGCCTCCCCTGTGTATCCATCACTCTCATTGCCACCATGGAGCCCCCAATTTGGGGGCAGCGTGGACTCAAGGACCAGCTGCTTGGGCCCCCCATGCAGGGGCCCCCCAGGTGTGCCCTCTCATTAAGACAGCCCTGGGTCTTACATCCAATTACATGCTGATTGGATGTAAGATTTACCCATTTTAGATTTTGTAACCTTGTATTACATTCAAAATTAATGCAACTTTTGTATAGTTAACCCCTTGATGCCAATTAGTCTCTTAAGGTAACCGCTTTCTTAGTGTCTAGATGCTATATCTACACAACATTCCTTTTTGCCTGTGTGTTTAAGACAGTAGCCAAGCAACAGAAGTAGGGCTTCCAATATCCGGGGCGGACTGGTGTGTCAAGAAGATGTCATGTACTGTATGTACAGCCAATATCCAGAGAATCCCCTGATAGCAGCTGGTTCTTTGTAGACTTCTGTTCATTGGTGGTGACCGGGTACTGCAGTGGCGGCTGGTGCTCAATATTTTTAAGGGGGGCAAACAAACTGAAAAAAAAAATCAATTGCAGCCACTGTGCCCATCAAACACAGCCACTGTGCCCATAAATTGCCACCACTGTGCCCATTAAACGCTGCCACTGTGTCATCAAGCGCAGCCACATTGCCCATGAAACGCAGACACTGTTCCCATTAAGAACAGCCACATTGCCTATCAAACGCAGACACTGTACCCATTAATCGATTCCACTGTGCCATCAAGCGCAGCAACTGTGCCATCAAATGCAGCCACTGTACACATAAATTGCCACCACTGTGCCCATTAAACGCTGCTACTGATCCATCAATCGTAGCCACTGTGCCATCAAGAACAGCCACTATGCCCATCAAACGCAGACACTGTGCCCATTAATCGCTGTCACTGTGCCATCAAGCGCAGCCACTGTGCCCATCAAACGCAGCAACTGTGCCATCAAACGCAGCCACTGTACACATAAATTGCCACCACTGTGCCCATTAAACGCCGGCACTTTGCCATCAAGCGCAGCCACTGTGTCCATCAAGCGCAGCCACTATGCCATCAAACGCAGCCACTGTACCCATTAAACGCCGCCACTGTACCCATTAAACGCCGCCACTGTGCCATCAAATGCAGACACTGTGCCATCAAGCGCAGCCACACTGCCCATCAAACGCTGCCACTGTGCCATTAAGCGCAGCCACTGTGCCATCAAGCGCAGCCACGGTGCTATCAAGCACAGCCACTGTGCCATCAAATGCAGCCATTGTACCCATGAAACGCTGCCACTGTGCCATCAAACGCAGCCACTGTACACATAAATCGCCACCACTATGCCCATGAAACACAGCCACTGTACCATCAATTGCGGCCAGTTTGCCCCATCAATTGCCGCCAGTGTGCCCCCCCCCCCGCCTGGCACTTACCTATCTTGGGTCACTGGGCTGTCCTCCACGCTCCCTCCGAGTCCTCGATGTCTTCTCCCATCCTCTTCTGCTATGAATGGATGCCTGATAGGCGTCCAATCACAGCTCCTGTCGCTTCAGCCAATCAGGTGACAAGTAACCAGAACCGGTCCACCTAATTGGCTGAAAGGCGTGTCAGTGTTATGGAAGTGATTTATTTGCTTCCCTAACACAACACTGTGTAAACAGCGAATGCAGAGAATTGCGCCCACTGTTTACCAATTTGGAAGCCTATTAGAGCCGACGGCTCTAATCGGGCACTTCCAATAACACACCCACCACTGTAATTCAGATACCTGGCACCCCCGACAAAGTCATGTGTGTACAGTGTCACATGACCGCGCAATTGTCATTCAAAGTGCGAGAGCGCTAAAAGCTTAACATTGGCCTGGGCATGAAAGGGGGGGGGGACGCGCCCGGGATTGAAGGGGTTAAACACGCGGGTCTATTTCACGACCGGGGCGCACTGTGAAGAGTTGAACACTGACAGCCAACCATCAAGTCTCTAAACTGATAACTCAAACGCCATCACTAATTAATGGCGGTACAGCATTTCTTCAGCTGAGCGCTATTAAATCTTTACAAGCTTCCCTTTATACTGAGTAGTAGGGATTCTACAAAGAATGAAACACGTGAATAATAGAACAATGGGAGAAAAAAAAATATTCATAAAATGGACACAATCTCACTTTTCCTCTTTAATGATGTATTATCCGCAGCCAACCGAACCGCGAAAGCAAAAGTTTATCTAAAAAAAAAAAAAAAATGTAAATGCAAACAACAGCGCGGATTTTTGTTACAAAATAACAAAGAATTTTAATATTACAGAGGAAGTTGCTGCAACTTTAGACCGGAACTATATTTAGATTTATTTTTATTTTTTAAATGTATTATTATTATTTTATTGCATCACCTAAAAAAAAAAAGAAAAAAAAAGACGCCGCTTCCCTTCTCTTACCCCCAGCGTTTTAACTTGCTGAATTCAGCTTTGATTTTTTTTTTTTATTTAAGAAGTTGCTGCAACTTTAGATCGGAACTAAGTGGATGAGCCAAACAAAAACTGTGTTAAATAATAATAATAAAAAAAAATGTAAATGCAAACAACAGCGAGGCTTTTTGTTACAAAATCATTTTAATATTACCGAGGAAGTTGCTGCAACTTCTTTTTATTATTTTTATTATTATTTTATTTATGCTGAAAAATGCTCCACACTTATGAACAATATTATTGTCAAGTGGATGAGCCAAACAAAAACTGTGTTAAATAATACAAAATAAATAAAATTAATGTAAATGCAAACAACAGCGAGGCTTTTTGTCACAAAATAACAACCAATTTTAATATTACCGAGGAAGTTGCTGCAACTTTAGACCAGAACTTTTTTTATTTTTTTTTATTATTATTATTATTTTATTGCATCACCTATGTCGCATCAAAAATGTGTTTTATGTTATCGTAACCCAAAAAAATAAATAAAAAAAGACGCCGCTTCCCTTCTCCTACCCCCAGCGTTTTAACTTGCTGAAATCAGCTTTTATTTATTTTTTTATTTAACAAGTTGCTGCAACTTTAGACCGGAAGTGGATGAGCCAAACAAAAACTGTGTTACAGTAAATAAAAAAAGAAATTACAAAAATTTAAATGTAAACAACAGCGAGGCTTTTTGTTACAAAATAACAAAGAATTTTAATTTTACCGAGGAAGTTGCTGCAACTTTAAACCGGAACTATATTTAGAATTTTTTTACTATTATTATTTTATTTTATTTTATTTATGCTGAAAAATGCTCTACACTTATGAACAATATTATTGTCAAGTGGATGAGCCAAACAAAAACTGTGTTAAAAAAAATGTAAATGCAAACAACAGCACGTCTTTTGTTACAAAATAGCAAAGAATTTTAATATTACCGAGGAAGTTGCTGCAACTTTAGACTATATTTAGATTTTTTTTTTTTTTTCGTAGGAGAAGGGAAGCGGCGTCCCTTTTTTTTTTTTTTAACTTGCGTTTTAACTTGCTGAAATCAGCTTTTATTTATTATTTATTTTTTAACAGTGAAAAGCTTTTATTTTTTTTAATTTAAGAAGTTGCTGCAACTTTAGACCGGAACTATATTTAGAATACATTTTATTATTTTATTTTATTTTATTTATGCTGAAAAATGCTCTACACTTATTAACAATATTATTGTCAAGTGGATGAGCCAAACAAAAACTGTGTTAAATAATAAAAAATAAATAAAAAAACGTAAGTGAAAAGGCTTTTTGTTACAAAATAACAAAGAATTTTAATATTACCGAGGAAGTTGCTGCAACTTTAGACCGGAACTATATTTAGAATTTATTTTTATTATTATTTTATTACATCACCTATGTCGCACCAAAACTATCGGGGAAAAAAAATGACGCCGCTTCACTTCTCCTACCCCCAGCGTTTTAACTTGCTGAAATCAGCTTTTATTTATTTTTTATTTACGCTGAAAAATTCTCCACACTTATGAACAATATTATTGTCAAGTGGATGAGCCAAACAAAAACTGTGTTAAATAAAAATAAATAAAAATAAAAAAAAAGCTCAGACCACAATTAAGATTAATGTTTATGCTGTAATGTTAATAAATGCACTTTAAAAGATATTATACAGATTTATCTTTTAAATGCATTGCCTGTACCACAATTTTGTTTAGAAAAAAAAAAAGAAAACTTTTCTTTTTTTTTTCTTCTCTTTATAATCGCTAAAAGCTTTTGGTGCACAATTTTATGTCTAAAGGTTATTAGCTAGAAATTTCTTTGTAGCGTTTTTTTTTTTTCTTCTCTCTTACATTTTCATTGTCATTTTTAAGTTACAAATTCTATTCTCTCCCCCAAACTGTCTTCTATCAATTTTTTCTTTCAGTCTAAAGGAAATATATACGTGGAAAGGGAGCGTCGCCTTACCCCACGCTGTTTGAAAAAGATTTTAAGTGGGAAAAAAGGTATTTAGTATTTTTAATAAGCATCTTCAATACTATTGAGCCGGTTTCTTTGTTCATATCACAAGATTAATTATGCTGTCAAGCACTTTCAAGGCCTGCTTAACAAAGATTCAGTGATATAATGGTGTGCTTCGCAATGCTTTTTTTTTTTTTCTTTTTTTTCTCTTTTTTTTTTTTTTTTTGCATAGCAATCACAATCAACATTAAACAATTTAAAACCCTTTCACCAGCCGGAAGTTCTGAAGTGCCTTTTAATCAACAAAAGTAATTTTGCAAACAACTAGCAGTGGAGCAACTTGGGCTTAATGTAATATATATTTACCAGTTCATAACATTCCCAAGCATTTCTTTTTTTTTTTCTCCTTCTTAACTTCCATGGTATAGCATGAAATGTGGCAGGGCAGAAGACCTGATTTTATTATGTTTTTATATATATATATTTTAACTGCTGCTGTTCTGTAACATTTACAGGTCTTGTCCCTTCCCAGAGCCTGTGATTGGACAGTGAATGGAGAAGTAGCACACTGATGGGCTCATCCCTCTTCCACTTTGCTGTCTCCACCTATCAGTATCATAATAGCACATAAGCATTGCTGAAACAACAGATTGGCTCCTTGCGTTGCTTCTTGCTCTACAAGTCTGAGCTCTGCTGCAGAGGGACTGCGGGGGGGCTAATACCAGGTCCGATATTGGTGCTTGCACTGCTTGTATTAAATTCAATATGCTAATATAATAATAATAATAATAATAATAATAATAATAATAATAATAATAATAAAAACAATATAACTGATAATTATAAAAGCAATACAAATAATAAAAAAAAAATAATAATAATAATAATAATAATAATAATAATAATAATAAAAACAATATAACTGATAATTATAAAAGCAATACAAATAAAAATAATAATAATAATAATAATAATAATAATATATAGCATACTATGATATAATATAATAGTATATAATAACAATAATACTATTAATAAAAAATAATTAATAATAAAAATAATATAATAATAATAATAATAATATAATATTTTTAATAATATAATATAATTAATAATAATAAAAACAATTCAAATTAAATAATAATATAATATAGCATACTATAATGTAATATTATATAATAATAATAATAATAATAATAATAATAATAATAATAATACAAAATAATTAATAATAAAATAATTAAAATACAAATTGTAATAATATAATTAATAATTATAAAAACAATACAAAAAAAATAATAATAGAGCATAGCATACTGTAATATAATAGTATACACAGTAATAACAATAATAATAAAAATAATCATAATAGAAAATAATTATAAAAAAATATATGATAATAATAATAATAATTATAAAATAATATTAATAATATAATTAATAATTGTAAAAACAATACAAATAAAATATTAATATAATATAGCATACTTTAATATAATATTAAACACTTATAACATTAATAAAAGTATCATTATTAAGGGCCTCGCGGCCGCCTAACTTACATAATGCATTACCTCAGTTTTGAGGGACAGGGGACCTTAACGCTGATGTGCTCAGGCAGCGTTAAGGGCCCTGACTCAGGAGCAGGGGCCGCCAGCGTCCCTAACAACCAGTGTATATCGGTGACACCACCCCTTGTGACGTCAATCACCCACCATGCCCTCAGCCAATGATGTCACAAGGGGGCGGGTTCACCAAGTGACATCACCAGGTTATTAAAGAGCAGGATCTGGGGGGCTTCCTGCCCGCAGACCCCCACAACCACCAGTCAGGGTTGTGGGAAAGAGGCTCTTGCCCTTGAATTATCCCCCCCTCCCCCATCATGAGCGAGAGTGGGGCCCCGTGTCAAGTTTTGCCTAAGGCCTCAGAAAGCCTAGAGCCGCCTCTGCTTGGGAATGTTATGTCAGAAGACCTGATTTTATTATTTTTTATATTTTTTTAACTGCTGCTGTTCTCTAACATTTACAGGTCTTGTCCCTCCCCCGAGCCTGTGATTGGAAGTAGCTCGCTGATAGGCTCATCCCTCTTTCAGTCTGCACTCTCCACCTACCAGTATCATATCACCACATAAGCATTGCAGAATAACAGATTGGCTCCTTGCATTGCTTCTTGCTCTACAAGTCTGAGCTCTGCTGCAGAGGGACTGCGGGAGGCTAATACCAGGTCAGATTCGGGTGCTTGCAATGCTTGCATTAAATTCAATATGCTAATATACTCGAATATAAGCCGAGGCACCTAATTTTACCACAAAAAACTGGGAAAACTTATTGACTTGAGTATAAGCCCAGGGTGTCAATGTGCATGCCTCACTGTGCCCAGGGATGGACTAGCCATTGGGACTACTGGGAGTTTCCCGGTGGGCCGATGGCTCAGTGGGCCGGCTTCAGTGACAGCGGACTGATGCTCCCTCTGCTCCTCTGTCTCTCACTTCTTGCAGCGCTCACCTACTCTCCCTCCCCGCAGCGCTCACCTGGGGGGAACAGAGAAGCAGGGGAGGGCCAGAGGATCAGGGGGAGGGGACAGAGGAGCATGGGGGAGGGGACAGCAGCTGACTCAACAGCTATGGCCTGGGAGTTTCTCACTTCTGCCTAATCTTGTCCCATAAAGGGGGGGGGGGGGCAACAAACTGATTCTTTGCCCCGGGTGAAATAATGTCTAGCTTCCCCACTGGTACTGCCTATAAGAGTACCAGTACCAGCCGTTCTACTCTAATAAAGTAGAACGGCTAGTGGCTAGTGAAGGGGGAGAGGGGGCTCGGGTGGCCGGGGGGGGGGGGTTCGGGAGTTGTCCGGCCACCATGGGAGAGACCTGTCAAAGTGGGCCAGTCTGGATAAAGTCAAGGGCCAAATTTTTGTCCCAGTCCAGCCCTGACTGTGCCTCACTTTGCCTCACTGTGTCCATGTCCATGCCTTACTGTGCCCATGCCTCACTGTATCCATGACTCACTGTGCCCCTGTCTCACTGTATCCATGCCTCACTGTGCCTATGCCTCACTGTATCCATGCCTCACTGTGCCCATGCCTCACTGTTCCCATGCCTCACTGTGCCCATGCCTTACTGTGCCCATGGCTCACTGTGCCTATGCCTCACTGTGCCCATGCCTCACTGTATCCATGCCTCACTGTGCCCATGCCTCACTGTATCCATGCCTCACTGTGCCCATGCCTCACTGTATGCATGCCTCACTGTGTCCATGCCTCACTGTGCCCATGCCTCACTGTGTCCATGCCTCACTGTATCCATGCCTCACTTTGTCCATGCCTCACTGTGTCCATGCCTCACTGCCACACTTTGCCTCACTGTGCCCATGCCTCACTGTATCCATGCCTCACTCTGCACTGTGCCTGTGTCCAGGGGACCTACGACCGGCCAGTACAAGGTCCCCAAAATCACTGGAGAAATTACCGTTTAACATGGGAATCTATGGAAGGGGTGCCCAGCTTTGAAAAATTGGTGCTCCCCGGCCGTAGGTCCCCGAGACAACAAGCTTTGCACACTTGTAGAGGAAGAGTAGGGCTAGATGTGTGCTAGGGGACCTACGGCCGGCTGGTACCGGGTACCAAAAGTCTGGGAGATCAGGCACAAAAAGGTGACTCGAGTATAAGCCGAGGGGGGCATTTTCAGCACACAAAAAAATGTGCTGAAAAACTCGGCTTATACTTGAGTATATACGATAATAATAATAATAATAATAATAATAATAATAATAATAATAACAATATAATTGATAGTTATAAAAGCAATACAAATAAAATAATAATATAATATAGAATACTATAATATAATAGTATAATATTAATAAAAATAATAATAAAATAATAATAATGATAAAATAATTAATAATAAAAATTATAATAATAATAATTAATATAATAATATTAATAATAATGATAACATCAATTCAAACAAAATAATAATATAATATAGCATAATATAATAGTACTAGTAATAATAATTAATAATATAAATAATATAATAATAATTTAAATAATGATTTTAATATAATGAATAATTATAAAAGCAATACAAATAAAATAATTATATAATATAGCATACTATAATATAATATAATAGTATGTAATAACAATAATACTAATAACAAAAAATAATTAATAATAAAAATAATATAATGACAATAATTAATATAATAATATTAATAATATCATTAATAATGATAAAAACAATTCAAATAAAATAATAATATAATATAGCATACTATAATATAATAATAATAATAATGATAATAATAATGAGTCCTAAGCTCCATATTCATTAATTCAGATTGTTATGAAGAAGGTCTTGCTACATTTTTATATTTCATCCTTCCTTCAATGAGATGAAGTTTGCCCGTACCCTATGCTGAAAAACAGCCCCGCCCCCTCCATGATGTTCCCACCTCCAAACCCCACGGTTGGTATGGGGGGTGTTTTTGGGGTAATGTGTCATGTGACCTCCAAACATGGGGGTGTATTATGGCCTCCAAAGAGTTCAATGTTGGTCTCATCTGACCAGACGATATTCTCCCCGTATTTCACAGACTTGTCTAAATGTTGTTCCAAAAAAAACGATCACCTCACTTTTTCTTCAGCAATGGAGTCTTATGTGGTGATTGTACATACAGGAAATGGACTTATTGTGTACCTGCTAATTCCAGGTCTTTCTGAAGCTCTCCACAAGTGGTCCTTGGCTCTTGGACAACTTTTCTGATTAATTCTTTTCACTCCTTTGTCAGAAATCTTGCGAGAAGCACCTGGCCAGGCCGGTTTCTGGTGAAATTATGTTTTTTTCTCTTCCGGATTATGGCCCCAACAGTGCTCACTGGCACATTCAGAAGTTTAGAAATCCTTCTGTAACCAACGCCATCAGTATGTTTTACATCAATAAGGTTGCAAAGGTCTTGAGATAGCTCTTTGCTTTTCCCCATCATGAGATGTTTCTTGTGTGACACCTTGGTTATGAGACACCTTTTTATAGGCCATCAGATGAGACCGAACCAGCTGATATTAATTTGCACTGACAAGGGGCAGGATTGCTTTCTAATTACTGATAGATTTCAGCTGGGGTCTTGGCTTTCCATGCCTTTTTGCACCTTCCTTTCTTCATGTGTTGAATACTTTTTCCCTGTGTCCTTCCATTTTATTACACAGAACTTAAAAAAAAAAGATGATTTTTTTTTTTTATAAAAGATTAGATAGATAGATAGATAGATAGATAGATAGATAGATAGATAGATAGATAGATAGATAGATAGATAGATAGATAGATAGATAGATAGATAGATAGAAAATAGAAAAATTATTACGAGTTACTTTACATGCCGATCATTTTGTAAAAAATAAAAGATAAAAAAAGAATAAAAAAAAAACAAAAAAAATTAAATAGAAGATTAGATAGATAGAAGGTAGAAGATAGTAGAAAAATGATGACTAGTTACTTTACAGTAGATGACCGCGATATAACTGACATGCAACAGTCACAAAGTAAAAAAAAAAGGTAAAAAATCATTGAATAGATTAGATAGATAAATAGAAGAAAATAGAAAAATTATTATGAGTTACTTTACATGGCGATCACTTTGTATATGATCGCCACGCTTGGCAGAATCTTGGCAGAATAATATTGAGTTTGGGGTGCCTTTAAAAAAAAATAATGCCCAAAAGCACGTCACGCGTCCTGGTGTGATTCAGCAACTGATGTGCAACAGTCACAAAGTAAAAATAAAAGATAAAAAAATTATTAAATAGAAGATTAGATAGATAGAAGAAAATAGAAAAATTATTACAAGTTACTTTACGTGGCGATCATCTACAAAACGAAAGCCATGTAAAGTAACTTGTAATAATTTTTCTATTTTCTTCTATCTAACTAATCTTCTATTTAACAATTTTTTTATCTTTTTTTTTTACTTTGTGACTTGGCGGAATAATATTTCACACGTCTTGGCGTAATTCAGCCATTGACGTGCAACAGTCACAAAGTAGAAAACATAAAATAAAAAAATAAAAAATGTATTAAATAGAAAACTAGATAAATAGAAAAAGATAGAAAAATGATCAATGAGATTAAAAAATGGTAGACAAATATACACAACACCCCCAGATATACAAGGCAAAAATATACAAAGCCACAGTCCTTAAAAAGCACAGGGCCAGTTTCAGAGAGCCCTTACGCCTGTCTAACTGGTGTTAGACTGGAGTCATTTCAAATTACGCGCGTTTTCTAGCTAGTCGAAAACCTCAAACCATGAATAGACGGCTGCGGGCTTCAATTCGACTGGATTACGTGTTCGTACGCCTTTCGGATCTACGCTGCAATAAAATTGCGGCCAATGGGTGGACTCGTTTTCCGCGTCGGGGTATGCAAATGAGCTTTTGCCGGCGATCCCAGAAATTACGATCTTCAATCACAATCTCTTACGGCATCTTTAGTCATCTTTTCTCTGCGTAAAACTATACCAGCTTTTTGCTGCTCTAATATTAGACAGCCCATGTTAACCACTTGCATACTGGGCACTTACACCCCCCTCCTGCCCAGGTAAAATTTCAGCTTGCGGCACTGCGTCGCTTTAACTGACAATTGCGCGGTCGTGCGACGTGGCTCCCAAACAAAATTTACGTCCTTTTTTCCCCACAAGTAGAGCTTTCTTTTGGTGGTATTTGATCGCCTGTGCGATTTTTATTTTTTGCGCTATGAACAAAAAAGAGCGACAATTTTGAAGAAAAATACAATATTTTTTACTTGTTGCTATAATAAATATCCCAATTAAAAAAAAAAAACACATTTTTTTTTCTCAGTTTAGGGCGATACATATTCTTCTACATATTTTTGGTAAAAAAAATAAAAAAAAATCGCAATAAGCGACTGGTTTGCGCAAAAGTTATAGCGCTTACAAAATAGGGGAGAGAATTATTATTTTTTATTATTTTTTTTTTTACTAGAAATGGCGGCGATCTGCGATTTTTATTGGTACTGCGACGTTATGGCGGACACATCGGACACTTTTGACACATTTTTGGCGCCATTCACATTTATACTGCGATCAGTGCTATAAATATGCACTAATTACAGTATAAATGTGACTGGCATTGAAGGGGTTAACACTAGGGGGTGAGGAAGGGGTTAAATGTGTATCCTGGGTGTGCTCTAACTGTGGGAGGAGGGGGGGTGACTGGGGGGGTGACCGATCTGTGTCCCTATGTAGGAAGGAACACAGATCGGGCTCCTCCTCTCCAGAGACAGGACGCTGTCTCTGTGTAACACGGCAATGAGAGATGATCTATGAGAGATCATCTCTCATTGGCCCACAGATCGCATCGCAAACGGCCACTCTGATTGGCCGTTCGCCGCGATCTGTGATTGGCCGTGTCCAAGGGACACGGACAACACAGGGCTTCCCCGCAGCGCGCTCTACAGCGCGCGCTGGGAACGCCTGGATGACATGCCGTCAAATGACGGCATGTTGGATATTCAGGCCCGCGCTGTTGCCGTCATCCGACGGTAGCGCGGGCCTGAAGTGGTTAAGTATGGCCGTCGTTCCCGCGTCGAATTTCTACGTTTTCCGACGTCTTTTATTATTTTTTACGTAAGTCGTCCGGGAATAGGAATGTTCGTAAACGCCGCTACTCAAACAACGAATGACGTAACGACGTGATTTCGCGCAATGCACGGCGGGAAATTTCTGAACGGAGCATGCGCAGGTCGATCGCCGCGGGGACGCGCTTAATTTAAATGCTTCACGCCCCCTAATCGCGTATTTCGATTACGCGGCAAGAAATAGACTACGCCGCCGTAGCGTACGGGCAAAAATCTACCAGGATTTGGTGTAGAGCCTGGTAAAATACGGCAGCGTAGAGTATTTCGATTACGCAGCGCAATATTAAGTGTATGTGAATCTACCCCACAATAACTATCTATAAGCCAAAAGCTCTCTGGGTAAACTAAAAAGAAAAAAAAAAGGAGAGAAAAAAAAAAGAAGAAGAAAACATACTAAAGATACAAATAAAAATAAAAGCATTAACATCCTATCATAAAATTATCAAGTAATTTTGCTTTTGCATCTCTAAGGCAGAATTATATTACGCTTCTGTCATTTTATTCCTGGCGCTTTTATAAATGAAACTAACCTGCTAATGACACCTTTAAAACATTCATTTTTAACAGGAAGGGGGGGGGGGGGGTGAAAAAAAAAAAAGAATATGCGGGAAGCTTTAATTTGTAGGATCTCTGCATGTAGTAATTAGCAACTTCAGCAGTGGTGATTTTTGTGCTGTAAATCTCTTGCATTTGACACTTTTGTAACCCCAGAGAGAAGTGACCCCGGGATACAATGCCACAGGACTCATGGAGCAAGTCTTGTCATGAGAGATAACGGGGTCACAAGACGGTGCTAATGAAGTCATAGCAACTGGTGTGAGAGCCAATCAGGGAAAGCAACTGTCTGTAAATGAGGATATAATTAGCAGAAGAGAGAGAAAAAAAAAAAAAAAAACGTTCTGGTTTCATACTTGGGAGGCCAGTAATAATAGCGCTGAGCAGACGCTCCACAAAATTCCAAAAGATTAGACAAATGAAGAGCTTCTAATTAGCAAAATAAAGTACATTAAAGTAAAATTAAATAATAATAATAAAAAAAAAAAAAGTCAGCAGTGCACAAAAAAATAATAAAAAAAAGTCAAACATTGTCAATTTCTTTTTTTTTTTTAAATATGCCTCTGTAATAATAATTACATCCTTATTCCACCATGACACTAGCCTGGCGCGATGATTTTTTTTCGTCTTGCGCTACGTGACCGATGACTAATTTGAATCAAACTTTTCTTGACTTGATGTCCATTAATTAGGTAAAAGTACATTTTAAGTTGACAAAAGTATTTTTATTTTATTAAAAAGTTATGAAGTGATAATAATAATATTATTAGTATAAAGGGATTATATAGCACCAACATTTTACGCAGCGCTTTACAATATAAAAGGGAGACAATACAGTTACAATACAATAAAATACAAGAGGGTTAAGAGGGCCCTGCTCATAAGAGCTTACAATCTAAGAGGGTGGGGCAAGTGGCACAAAAGGTTATAACTGAGGGGGGGGGGGTGAGCTGATGGAAATGATAAAAATATTAGTTGGAGGCATGATAGGCTTCTCTGAAGAGATGAGTTTAAATTTATCAAAAGAATATTAATTATTTAAAATTATTTAATTATTATTATTATTATTATTTTTGTAGAATTTGTATTTGTATAATTACATTACCCCTTTAACGCCATGACACCATCCTGATGATGTCTTTTTAGTCTTTTGCTAATTGCTTAACGACAAAATCCTAGATTGTAAGCTTTAACGAGCAGGGCCCTCCAAATCCTCCTGTATTGAATTTTATTGTAACTGTACTGTCTGCCCTCATGTTGTAAAGCGTGGCGCAAACTGGTGGCGCTATATGAATAAATAATAATATGGTACAAAGGTGATAGGCTTCCCTGAAGAGATGAGTTTAACTTTATAAAAAAAAGTTAATTATTAAAAATTATCTAATTGCTATATATATATTTTTTTAAGAATTTGTATAATTACATTATGAGTTTAAATAATACATTTATAAAAATAAATATATATATATATATATATATATATATATATATATATATATATATATATATATATATATATATATATATATATATATATATATATATGTTTAAAAATATTTCATTATTATTAAATAATTATTATTTTTTTTTTTTTGTGGACTTTGTATTGGTATAATTACATTACTTTATTAATACCATGACACTAGCCTGATGATGTCATTATAGTCTTATGGTACTTGATAACAACATGTCTAAAAATATGGTACAAAGGTGATGGGCTTCCCTGAAAAGATGAGTTTAAAATGATCCCAAAGATATTAAATATTAAAAATAATTTCATTATTATTATTTAATTATTTTATTTTATTGTTTGTAGAATTTGTATATGTATAATTACATTACCTCTTTAACGCCATGAAATCAGCCTGATGAGGTCATTTTAGTCTTGTGCTACTTGCATGTCCAAAAAATATGGTATAAAGGTGATAGGCTTCCCTAAAGAGATGAGTTTAACTTTATAAAAAAAATATTTTAATTATTAAAAATATTTATTAATAATAATAATAATAATAATAATAATAATAATTATTATTATTATTGTAGAATTTGTATTTGTATACTTACAAATAACGCCATGACACTAGCCTGATGATGTCATCTTAGTCTTGTGCTTCTTGCTTAACATGTCCAAAAAATATGGTACAAAGGGGAATTTATCAAAAAAAAAAAGAAAGAAAAAAGAGGAATGTGTTTAAATTTATTTAAAAAAATATATTAATTCTTAATAATAATTTCATTAATATTATTTAATTATTATTATTTATAATATTTTTGTATAATTTTTATTTCTAGAATTACTAACACCATGACACTAGCCTGATGATGTTTAGTCTTTGGACGTGTCCAATTTTTTATTTTTTTTGACACATTTCCATTCTTTTTTTTTTTTTTTTGTTTATGTTGGTTGTCCATTACTTACATTGCTTATATGGCTCATAATAATGTGATTAAAAACCTTAAGCTGTATCTTTTTTTTTTTTTTCTTTCCCCCCCAATTAAAAATTACATGGAGAAAAATCACTACTTTTGTCAAGAGCTTAATTAGTATTGATATTTTGCGTGTTATTATCGCGCACGGCTCTTTTTATTATTTTGGACGGTGGCTTGGCGACAAAATACTATTTTTATATATAATTGTGACAATTAGGCATGTGTGGTGAATGTTCCTGCTTACAATTTTCGCTGTCAGTCGCCTTGCCTTTTGTTATACACCCGTGTAAACACCGACCATAATTTATGGTTGCCTAGCTTTGGAATGTCTATAACATTAAAATACTTATAGTACAGCATTTTTTAATTAAAACTATTCATCAGAGGAAGTCCAGGTATCATGCATCTGCTTCTTCTTTTTTTTTTTTTTTTGCGGTGGGGGGTTTCTGGCAGTGAGGCCGAAGCAAAATGATAGTGCAATAAAAACAGTATTTGTCTGGATGCAATGGAACTCGAGATAAAAATGTTTGCAAATGCATTCAGGAAATTAATTTCAAAACTTTGTTCATAAACATTAGAGATGCCGTTGATTACATGTGTGAGTGTAAATTAAGAGAAATACAACCGCGCCTTCCCATTAGCCTTGGTTCCAGTCTGCTGACATGGCGTGTTTTTTGTTAAAGGATTCTCGGCGTTTCAATGGAATACGACAAAACAACTTTTAACTCCTTCGTTTTGTTTAACCACTTTCAGACCCGGAGGATTTGGTTGCTTTATCTTTTTATATCCTTTTCCATCTTTGTAAAGTTTCATTACCTTGTTACGCAGGTCTCTTGACTGTTCTTTTCTACCTCCCCATGGCTCAGTGTCTAGCCTGCTTAGTTGCATCCATGTGAGAGCTAACAAAACTCATTGACTATTTATACACAGACGCCATATGTGATTTAAAAACTCACAAATGTCGGAAATTACCGACTGCGCAATTGTCAGTTAAAGCGTTGCAGCGCCGAACCGCAAAAAGTGGCCTGGTCTTTGACCACCAAAGTGGTCCGGGGCTGAAGCGGTTTAAAAGGGATTAAACAGGATTGACTGGCATATTCAAGGCTTTTTATATCCCTTTCCATCTTTGTAGTCGGTCCTGTTTAATCCCTTCTTAACTGCTTCAGCCCCGGACCATTTTGGCGGTCAATGACAAGGCCACTTTTCGCTATTTCGGCGCAGCGTCACTTTATCTGACAATTGCGCGGCCGTTAATTTCCCACATTTGGGGGTTTGTAAATCACAATTAGCGTCTGTGTATAAATAGTCAATGAGTTTTGTTAGCTCTCACATGGATGCAATAAGCAGGCTAGACACTGAGGAGGTAGAAAATAAAAGTCAAAAGACCTGCGTAACAAGGTAATGAAACTTTTACATATTCAAGGCTTTCTATCTATCTATCTATCTATCTATCTATCTATCTATCTATCTATCTATCTATCTATCTATCTATCTATCTAATCTTTTATGTAATTTAATATATTGTACCCAGGCTTTTTTGTGGAACTTGTACAGTAAAGGCTTCTTTCTGGCATCTTGACCATGCAGCTCTTTTTTGTTTAAGTATCATCGTTTTGTGCTCTTATACAACTACCGCGCCATCTTTTTCCAGAGCAGCCTGTATTTCCCTATTTCTCCTGAGGTTACCTGTGGGGTTTTTTTCTTTGTATCCCGAACAGTTCATGTGGCTAAAATCTTTCTTGATCTACCTGACCTTGGCTTGGTATCAAGAGATCCCCAAATTGTCCACTTCTTATTAAGTGATTGGCATATTCAAGGCTTTATATATCTTTTTATATCCTTTTCCATCTTTGTAAAGTTTCATTACCTTGTTACGCAGGTCTTTTGACTGTTCTTTTCTACCTCCTCATGGCACAGTGTCTAGCCTGCTTAGTGCATCCATGAGATCCAACAAAACTCATTGACTATTTATACACAGACACTTATTGTGATTTAAAAAGCCACTAATGTGGGAAATCAAAGACCAGGCCACTTTTTGCGATTCGGCGCTGCGTCGCTTTAACCGACAATTGCGTGGCCGTTAATTTCCCACATTTGTGGCTTTTTAAATCACAATTAGCGTCTGTGTATAAATAGTCAATGAGTTTTGTTGGCTCTCACATGGATGCACTATGCAGGCTAGACAATGAGCCATGAGGAGGTAGAAAAGAACAGTCAAAAGACCTGCGTAACAAGGTGATAAAACTTTACAAAGATGGAAAGGGATATAAAAAGCCTTGAATATGCCAGTCGGTCCTGTTTAATCCCTTATTAGTCGCTTCAGCCCCGGGCCATTTTGGTGGTCAAAGACCAGGCCACTTTTTTGTGATTTGACACTGCGTTGCTTTAACCGACAATTGTGCGGCCGTTAATTTCCCACATTTGTGGCTTTTTTAAATCACAACTAGTGTCTGTGTATAAATAGTCAATGAGTTTTGTTAGCTCTCACATGGATGCACTAAGCAGGCTAGACAATGAGCCATGAGGAGGTAGAAAAGAACAGTCAAAAGACCTGCGTAACAAGGTAATGATCACCGCCATTACTAGAAAAAAAATATTAATAGAAATGCAATAAAACAATCCCCTATTTGGTAGACGATATACATTTTGCGCAAACCAATCAATAAACGCTTATTGCTTATTTTTATTTTTTTTGCAAAAATATGTAGAAGAATACGTATCGCCTAAACTGAGGGGAAAAAAAAAACATTTATATATATATTTTTGGGGGATATTTATTATAGCAAAAAGTAAAAAAAAATATTGTTTTTTTTTTCAAAATTGTCGCTCTATTTTTGCGCAAAAAATAAAAACCGCAGAGGCGATCAAATACCACCCAAAGAAAGTTCTATTTGTGGGGAAAAAAAAGACGTAAATTTTGTTTGGGAGCCACGTCGCACGACCGCGCAATTGTCAGTTAATGCGACGCAGTGCCGAATCGCAAAAAGTGACCCGGTCTTTGGGCAGCCAAATGGTCCGGGGCTGAAGTGGTTAATGAGCTATTCAGTTGTATCTTATGTCTTGCTGGAGTTGTGCTTTAAGTATTTTGTGACTCTTCTCTACTCTACACGATCCATGCATCATATTGGCAGGTGAGGGGGCCCCGTCTATTGAATTTTAGTAATGATAGAAGCAAACACGAGACAGAGAACAGGTGCCATTAGGGCAAACGTCTCGGATCAGATAATCCGTTAAAAAATCATTGCCTTATGTTCCTGAAGATTTAAGACTTGCTCTATAAGACTGTAGCGATCGGGGCTAAAATCAAAGCTTAGTAGCGGCTAAGTTAGCCATCATTAAAACAGATTAAGCCTTTCTCCAGACAGATATAAATCACAGATCTTCCTCGCCATTGACAAGTTTCCTTCCTGATAGTTGTGAATTAATGTGCTGGCAACTCGATTCAACTTGTAGCGGATTCCCAAAACAGCCTCCATACATCTCCTCCGGTAAATCGATCAAGGTTATGCGCAAATCACGAGACCTTCCATAATGCTGGACGGAGTTAAAGGACCAGTCACTTTAGAACAAAACACCTTCTAACAAAATAAGCTGCGGGTTGAATTTTAAGCTGAATTCCAGGGATGATATATCTTGCATAATTACATTGGGCCACTTAGCCCACCAATGGCTTCCAGCTTCTTCTAGACCTTGTGGGCAGCTTGGCTCGGCACCAGCTTTCAGCTTCTCCCTTGCCTCACGGCCAGCTTGACCCGTCACTGGCTTCCAGCTTCTCAGACCTTGTGGCAAGCTTGGCTCGCCACCAGCTTACAGCTTCTCCCTTGCCTCACTGCCAGCTTGACCCGCCACTGGCTTCCAGCTTCTCAGACCTTGTGGCAAGCTTGGCTCACCACCAGCTATCAGCTTCTCCCTTGTCTCACGGCCAGTTTGACCCACCACCGGCTTCCAGCTTCTCAGACCTTGTGGCTAGCATGGCTCGGCACCAGCTTTCAGCTCTCCCTTGTTTTATGTCCAGCTTGATCCACCACTGGCTTACAACTTCTCAGACCTAAATGCTAGCTTGGCTCGCCACCATCTTTCAGCTTCTCCCTTTCCTTTCGGCCAGCTTGACCCGTCACTGGCTTCCAGCTTCTCAGACCTTGTTGCTAGCTTGGCTCACCACCAGCTTTCAGCTTCTCTCTTGCCTCACGGCCAGCTTGACCCGTCACTGGCTTCCAGCTTCTCAGACCTTGTGGCTAGCTTGGCCCTCAACAAGCTTACAGCTTTTTTCAGACCTTAATGGCAGATTAGCCTGCCATTGGCTTCCAGGGCTGTCAGGACACGCAGAATCTGGGAGGGGGCACTCTCACCTAGACACATTAAAAAATAAAAAATAAATAAATAACATATCCAATTGAAAGAAAGGGATAAGGGGAGGTTTAGGTGAAGTATTGACTCCGGGAGGCGACATACAAATGCCCCCCACACTTTTCACATATTTTTTGTAACAAATTTTGAAAACCATTTATCATTTTCGTTCCACTTCACAATTATGTGCCACTTTGTGTTGGTCTATCACATAAAATCCCAATAAAATACATTTACGTTTTTGAGAAAATGTGGAAAAATTTCAAGGGGTATGAATACCTTTTCACGGCACTATACCTCCACTTCCGGTTTCAGGGTCAACTGTATAGCTTTGGATTTGCCCTCACATTGGTCACTAAAACAAATATTGGGGATGAAACTCCCCAATGGGGTCATGGACACCAATTTCTCACCCTATCCGAAATGCAGAAAAACTTTTTTAGCCGGTGTTTTTACTTTTTAGTGAAAAAAAAAAACAAAAAAAAAAAATCTTTCACATGCATATCAAACCTAAAATATAGAATCAATGTAAAGGAATCCAAGGGAGGTTTGTTAGGTGTATCTCTCTTCATTTGTTTGCAACAATAGAATTTCTTTTTAGCGCGTGATTTATGGCGGACGCCGTCTGCCTTCCGCTCGGGCGAATTTTGGAGGATTTGCTGAAAAGGGCCAGTTGTGATTTCAGCGGTGACATCTCATTTGTGCTGGAAGACAATAAAAAGAAAAAAAAAACGCCATAATGCGCAAAATACAAAAAAAAAAATCAGTTATTCCCAAGTTCCATCATATTGTGCTGATTGTGGAGAGACCTATTTTCATGATCGGAACATCTGTTTGCAGTCACTCCCGGGCTCTCCACCGTCCACAAACTTTCAGACGTCTCAGCAATTCATCTTATAAAATATATTTTTTTTATTTCCATGTGTGATTTCTGTTCGGCGGCGTGTGCGGATGAGAAGCCGTACAACTTTTGTTAGAAATAATCGCATTTTCATTGGTTGCCGGATCGCACGTAATGTAATTAATTATCAATGGTTATTGTAATGGTTAGTAGGCCGAAAGGGGGATAAAAATTCACTCTCGGTCAATTTATTAGGTACACCTCCTAGTCTGGGTTGGACCCTCTTTTGCCTTCATTCTTCGTGGTAGAGATACACTCAGGGCTATTTTTCAGGGGGAACGCAGTTCCGGCACCTCCAGCCCTGAACGTTTTAATGGCAAAGGGGTGTTTAGGTTTCTAATAATGCAAGCTACTGGAGGGTCTATTGTTGCTGGGTGGGTTCAATAGCCGCCGGGAGGGATCTAGTGTTGAGAGAGTGGTCTATTGTTGTTGGCTGCTGGAGGGTCTATTGATGCTTAGGGGCATAGTCCATTATTGCTGGGAGTAGGGTGACCACGTGTCTCGGATTGCTCGGGACAGTCCTGCATTTTGCAGCTCTGTCCGGGGCACCTTCATTTCAGCACAATACAGTGTCCCGGAATTAAAATTGACACAGCCACCCCCCCCCCCCCCAGGCCTATCTGATTCCCCCAAAAAAGTCTGCCACATCACCGCTTTACTCACTGACAGTACTTGGCCTGGCCGGGAATGCCCGGAGGAGCACAATCCCCGCCCCCTGCTTGTGATTGGAGAAATTATAAATCCCGCCTCTTGTGTTCAACCACTGTGCTGTGATTCGTTCCAGCACAAGCTGATTTTTGGGAAGGGGGGGGGGGTGTCCCTGAATGGCAGTTTGGAAATGTGGTCACCCTAGCTGGGAGGGTTCTACTGTTGAGGGAGGGGTCTAATGTTGTTGGCTGCTGGGGGATCTATTGTTGCTGAGATAGGGGGGTTCAATAGCTGCTGGGTGGAAGTGGCCTATTGTTGAGGTTCTGTTGATGCTGGCTGTTGAAGAATCTATTATTGCCGGTGGGGGTCTACCAATGCTGGGGTGAATCTATAGTTGTCCAGTGGTGAGATGATTGGAGTACAGTGACCTCATTGTCCAGTGGTGAGATGATTGGAGTTTTATTGACCTCATTGTCCAGTGGTGAGATGATTGGAGTTCAGTGACCTCATTGTCCAGTGGTGAGATGATTGGAGTTCAGTGACCTCATTGTCCAGTGGTGAGATGATTGGAGTTCAGTGACCTCATTGTCCAGTGGTGAGATGATTGGAGTTTCGTGACCTCATTGTCCAGTGGTGAGATGATTGGAGTTCAGTGACCTTATTGTCCAGTGGTGAGATGATTGGAGGACAGTGACCTCATTGTTCAGTGGTGAGATGATTGGAGTTTCGTGACCTCATTGTCCAGCGGTGAGATGATTGGAGTTCAGTGACCTTATTGTCCAGTGGTGAGATGATTGGAGTTTCGTGACCTCACTGTCCAGTGGTGAGATGATTGGAGTTCAGTGACCGTATTGTCCAGTGGTGAGATGATTGGAGGACAGTGACCTAATTGTCCAGTGGTGAGATGATTGGAGTTCAGTGACCTCATTGTACAGTGGTGAGATGATTGGAGGACAGTGACCTCATTGTCCAGTGGTGAGATGATTGGAGCTTAGTGACATGGTGGCATTATGCTGCTGGAAGGAGCCATCAGAAGATGGAGACACTGTAGTCATAAAGGGATGAACATGGTCAGCAACAATACTCAGGTAGGTTGTGGCATGTAAACCATGCTCAATCGGTACTAAGGGGCCCAAAGTGTGCCAAGAAAATACCCCCCCCCCCCCCCCCACCATTACACCACCAGCCTGAACCGGTGATACAAAGCAGAATGGATCCATACTTTCATATTGTTTATGCCAAATTCTGACCCAAACCATCCAAAAGTGGAAGATAGGAATAGAGCGTTGGCATTCTGTAACAGGAAGCCCATGGTTGGGTCCAAGGCGGTTGCAACATGGCCCTATTCACTTAAAGGGACATGGGGGCTGGGGGCAGCAAAGGTTTAACTAAACTATTTTTTTCCAATAAGGTGAACTTGAAGTGGCTATTACAGTATATTATGCATTTTGTACATTTCATATATATTTTGTTTTAATTGTAAGGGTAACAGTACCCCACATATTCCCAGGCTCGCTGCAAGGGCCGGTAAAAATGTTAGTAAATCCGGTGTTATTCTTGCCCTGTAATAAGCCGATGGTGACACATTCTTCTTTTGTGCCATTTCAGGTATCAGGTAGCTCCTGCATGTCCTTGTAATCTGCTTCAACCTTTATTACTTGTTCAAAATAATCATCGTCCATGTCTGTCATATGGATGACAATTAATTTGACGCTCCCCCGCTCGCCGATCTGACAATTGAAGGGAAATGTCATGATCCAGCACTTGAGTCCGACTGATTAATACAAATTCCCGTTCCTCTCCAAGCCAAGAGGATTATCTATCCAGTTAATTATATAGAAAGCGGTATTGTATCTAATGAAGGCTGTCTTACTCGTTCTCGGAAATATACAGCGAATGTAATAAACAGGATTGCTCGATCTGCGTTGTCTTGAGAGCCACACCTAATTGTCAACTGAAAATTGGCAGAGTAGATTGTGAACAAAGTGGATGTAAAGCCCAACAAGAAAACCTCTCATATTTACTTCCTTTGGTACTTCTGTTCAGTATACCATTGAACAGTAGCGATGCGTCCATAAGGGGCAGATGGGCGCCGCCCCCTCTTTCCTGGCACCGTGCTATCACCATTGCATGAATCTATCTATGGTCTCCGCAGACACCCCCTATTAAAGTGTCCGGCCCCTTTTCGGGCGAAGGGCACCTAAATTACACCAGCGGGGGTGTTTTTTGGAAGCACCTGATTAGAGCCATAGGGGCAGATTCACAGAGAAATGGATTATCGTAGCGTATCAGAAATACACTACGCCGCCGTTTTTTACCTTGCTCTACGTGGAATTCAGGTAGATTTTCTACGGTAAACGACGGCGGCGTAGTGTATTTCTCCCGTCGCAATCCATCTGCGCGAGTAGGGGGCGTGAAACATTTAAATTAGGCGCGTTCCCGCGGCGATCAATATGCGCATGCTCCGTTCGCAAATTTCCCGCCGTGCATTGCGCGAAATCACGTCGTGGCGTCATTCGTTGTTTATGTAGCGTACTTTACGGGCGATCCACGTCCCGACGAGTTACGTAAACAAAATAAAATTTTAAATAAATTCGAAGCGGGAACGACGGCCATACTTAACATGGGCTACGTAAAGTTAGAGCAGCAAAAAGCTGCTCTAACATTACGTATAAAAAAATAGACGAAAACGATTGCGACGCCCGCTCGTATGTTCGTGAATCCCCGTAAAAACACATTTGCATATCCCGACGCACCAAAACGACGCAAACTCCTCCCAGCGGCCGCAAATAGATGGCAGCGTAGATCCGAAGGCTTACGAAGACGTAAGCCTCTCGGATCGAAGCCCGAAGCCGGCGTATCATGGTTTGAGGATTCAAACTAGTGATACGCCGCGCGAAATTTGAAATTACTCCTGTCTAACCCCAGTTAGACAGGCGTAATTGTTTTGTGAATCTGCCCCATAGACTCTAATTAGCGCCCAAAAATGTGAACAGCGGGCGCCATGCTGGTCATTCGCTGTTCACTCAAAGGAATTTGTTTTGCTAAAACTGAACCGCCTCTCAGCCAATCAGGTTGCCAGGTCTGTTACCTGTCACCTGTATGGCTGAAACGTCAGGCACTGTGATTGGACGCCTAAGAGAGGACGGAAGACATGGAGGACGTGCAGGAGACCGCCACTGACCCGCTGCGACACAGGTAAGTGCCGGGCAGCATTTTATGGGGCACAGTAGCGGCAATTGATGGGCACACTGGCAACATTTGATGGGGCACAGTAGCGGCAATTGATGGGCACACTGGCAACATTTGATGGGGCACAGTAGCTTCAATTGATGGGCACACTGGCAGCAATTGATGGGCAAACTGGCAGAAAATGATGGGTACAGTAGCTGAGTTTGATGGCACAGTGGTGGCAATTTATGGGTACAGTGGCTGCGTTTGATGGCACAGTGGTGGCAATTTATGGGTACAGTGGCTGCGTTTGATGGCACAGTGAAGCATTTGATGTCACATTGGCTGCATTTTATGGGCACAGTGGCTGCATTTGATGGGCACAGTGGCTGTGCTTGATGGCGCAGTGGCTGCATTTGATGGACACAGTGGCTGCAATTTATGTTTTTTTTTTTCAGTTTGTTTGCGCCCCCCTAAATAATTTTGAGCACCAGCCGCCACTGCCATTGAAAGGGTTTTGTTGTATCTGTTCCATAAGCTGTTGATCCTGACAGAAGTTCAATGCTGTCCTGGTTACTCTCAAAGGTTATCTCCAGGAATGCTATCAGCTATGCCCATTGTACAGAAAAGCCACCAGTCCCGTACCCAGTTGAAGGCCTAATTCACGAGTGGGCTTCCCTTGGGGTTGAGCATCGAGCACCCCTGAAGCTGAAAACAGGGAGTGCAAGGCTCAAAGAAGCAAGGGGGCCATTTAGGAAGATCTGCTGGAGGTTTCTTACAGAGGAAGCAATCAGTTTATCTGTTTGGACTGACGGCAGGACCTCTGTAGCTTTTGAAAAGTGGAAGAACTAAGGCAGTGACACAAGAGACATGGCACTCGAGGCAGGAGAGAGGTCAGCCTGGCAAAACCGGACTGAAGGAGCATAGTCAGGATGGAAGCCATGGTCATACACAGAGAGACAAGCTGGGGGTAGGCAGGATCATGGTCAGGAGCGGAGCAGAGGTCAAACACAGGAATCAGGAGGAGTAAGTAAAGAAGAAGTTGGAGGTGCGAGCCAGGGTCAAACCAGGAGTCAGGCAGCAGGAAGGTCTAGAAGCAAGCCTGGTCGGTAACTGGAAGTGTAAAGAATACAGGATACACAAGGAGTACTGGTAGCTGAAGATCATCCAGCAATCTCTGGTCACTGGCACTGTCCTTACGTACTGTAGGTTATTTGGCCCCAGTTTCAGCAGCAGGAAGGCCTGAGCGTTTGACTTTTATTCATCTTTTCTCCACAATGGTGAATTAGGATGGGCTTCTTTCAGCCGACACCCTGTTTATCTGGAAAAACACATTAGGGAGGTGGTGGTTTCTTTTGGATGGAGACACCATGGTGGCAGCTATACTGTTGATGCTTAAAACATTTTTTTTTAAGAGCAGATATTGGGGTTCGGCACTTATTTATCTATTCTCCACAATGGTGAACAGCGGACACCCTGTTGATAGGAGAGCGGAGCAGGTCTGGAGCGATGCTGTAGGTTTACGATGTTTCAACTATCAAACATGCCAAGGTCCCAACCATGCCCAGTTCCTAACCATGCCCAACCATGCCCAGTTCCTAACCATGCCCAACCATGCCCAGTTCCCAACCATGCCCAACCATGCCCAGTTCCCAACCATGCCCAACCACGCTCAACCACGCCCAGGTTTACGATGTTTCAACTATCAAACATGCCCAGTTCCCAACCATGCCCAACCATGCCCAGTTCCCAACCATGCCCAGTTCCCAACCATGTCCAACCATGCCCAGTTCCCAACCATGCCCAACCATGCCCATACAAAATGCAGAACAACTTCCTATATGTAATAGAAAAGGGGAGAACATAGAGGTTCTGTAGTCCTAACATACTTCCTGTCCTAGGGTGACAACACTGCTCCTCTACAAATAAAGTGCACCCTACGACAGGAAGTGTGTAACTGGCAGGATCAGGTGTGAATACGGAAAGAAAGAGGCTCAGTTACCATTGCTGGTGGGTGGACACTCATTGAGGACCCATAGAAAATGAATGGTCTTTGATGTGCATTGGGCCCTAAATTTTAGCCACAATTAGAGGACAATAGTTGGTGTCTACACCCCTCTCCTGATTGGCCACAGGCTCCACTTTGGTTGTCTTCGCTGTTACTTATTTCTTTTGATTTGAGCTGCAGAATTTAAAATGTTTCCTTCTATGCAATTCAAAACGAATCACTTCAATTTTTTAATCTCAAACCGCAGATGAAAAAAATGAGACTTCAGCTGAAATGTTCTGGCTCTGCGGACCGAAAATGTATTCAGTGCTTTGCAAACTCCTAGAGAAGACACCAAACTCCTAATGAATTGCACAGAATCAGACAGCTGTTGGCTGTTGTATTCTCTGGTGGTTATTTTACTTTGTCATTTGCAGGCTGTGGTTCTATTCTCCTTCAAATACACTCATACTTTTCCCTCCGGTGACAGGTTCTCTTATCTTACTGCATCCCCTTGGCGCTGGTGGCTGCTGAAGTTCCATGCAACACTATCAAATGGACCTAGGTATACAGTATGTCTTCATTTTAAGGGCTTGTATGCTAAGTAGCAGGAAAAAGTCTTTTAGTTGGCTTCCAGTCAAAGTTGTCCCTAGCATGTGACTACACTATATTACCAAAAGTATTGGGACGCCTGCCTTTACACTCACATGAACTTTCAATGGCATCCCTAGTTTTTCAAACATGCGCGAAAACAGAATATAAACTATACGCAGTTGCGCAAAAAAATAAGTAAAAACATTCCACTGCAAGTATAAACAACTTTATTTTTCAGGGTCCCCAGAGAGCCCCCCACTTACATCTGGGTCCCCAGAGTGCACCCCCTTACATCAGAGTCCCCAGAGAGCCTTAGCCTTGTATCTGGGTCCCCAGAGAGCCCCTCCACTTACATCAGGGTCCCAAGAGAGCCTCAGCCTTGCATCAGGGTCCCCAGAGAGCCCCCCATACATCAGAGTCCCCAGAGAGCCCCCCATACATCAGAGTCCCCAGAAAGCCCCCCTTACATCAGAGTCCCCAGAAAGCCCCCCTTACATCAGAGTCCCCAGAGAGCCTCAGCCTTGTATCCGGGTCCCCAGAGAGCCCCTTCACTTACATCAGGGTCCCAAGATAGCCTCAGCCTTGCATCAGGGTCCCCAGAGTGCCCCCCATAAATCAGAGTCCCCAGAAAGCCCCCCTTACATCAGAGTCCCCAGAAAGCCCCCCTTACATCAGAGTCCCCAGAGAGCCTCAGCCTTGCATCTGGGTCCCCAGAGAGCCCCCCCACTTACATCAGGTTGCCTAGAGAGCCCCTCCTTACATCAGGGTCACCAGAGGGAGGGCGGGCAATGAAATATGATGCAGGGAGGCCATGGCCCGATAGTGGCCTGTGGTTAGGAACCCCTGGGACTCAGGGATAGGAGCGCCAAATTTGGGGCTGTAGCCCCTAAAGCCTGCCCCCAGTGACACCACTGGCTGTCACTGAAACCAGCCCACTGAGCAATCGGCCCATGGGGAAACTCCCAGTAGTCCCAATGGCCAGTACATGCCTGGTCCGTAAGGTTCTGCTCATGATTCCAAATGCCTAGGTGTAAATGAAGCCTAAAACCCCATACACAAGACCGGATGAGAGCTTTTGGCCGGGAATCCCAACCGTGTGTACGCTCCATCTGACTTTTTCCAACAGGAAAACCTGCCGGAAAAAAAAGAGAGCACTGCTCTGCAGTGTGTAACTTCAGCTCCAGCAAGCATTAACATTTTTGGACTTTGAACAGATACAGAATGGTCACTTCATTGGGTATATGTAAGGGTCAGTTGCGATGCGTCTATAGAGGGCGCCAGAGCGCCACCCCCTCTGGCTCTCGCACCGCCACTGATTACAATAACATAGATTCATGCATTGCATGAATCCATGTTAATGTTGAGGCTGCCGCCGACTATTCAGATGGCCGGATGGCGAGCGCTGGCCACCTGAATGACGGCAGCTGGTTGGCTGTGTGGAAGTGCCAGCCCTCAGCCTTCCAGAGACTTATCTAAGGGACATATGGGGGGTGCGTTCCTTAAATAAGACTGAGAAGCCTGTCAGTTACCGGTAACCTGATTGGCTGAAGTGTCATCGAGGGCGAGTGAAGACATTGAGGGACGTGGAAGGAGGATGGCTGACCCCCAGTAAGGTAAGTGCCGGGCGGGGGGGCATTTTACAGGGCACAATGGCGACAATGGGCACAGTGGGCGAAAAATGGGCACAGTGGCGACAATGGGCACAGTGGCATCAATGGGTACAGTGGCGACAATGGGCAACGTGGCACAATAGGCACAGTGGCATCAATTGGCACAGTGGCGACAATTAAAGGTCACAGTGGCGACAATTAGCACAATGGCAACAATTGATGGGCACAGTGGCTTTGTTTGATGGCATGGCACAGTGGTGACAATTGATGGCACAGTGGCTGCGTTTGATGGCATGGCACAGTGGTGACAATTGATGGCACAGTGGCTGCATTTGATGGGCACAGTTAGGCTGCAATTGTTTTTTTTTTTTTTTCGTTTGCGCCCCCCCACAGGTGACTTAAAGTGCAGTTCAATAAGAGAATTGTGGTAGTTCAACAATCAATGCATTTAAACGTATCGGGATGGCTTTGTAGAGAAGAGGGTCGGGGGGGGGGAGAGTGACAATGAGGGACAGACGTATGAACGGGCCGTGTTTTGTGTGTGTCTTTACCGACCTTCCATTTATAATTTGGTTTGATGAGGAGGTCCATTACTGGCGTGCTCCGGCGGAGCTGTCTGGTGCCGGGTGTGTCACTGTCAGGAGATCTGCACACGCAGCCTGAGAGCTTAGGAAGCTGTTTAAACTTTGATGAAGGCTTTTAGTTACATTTTTAAACTTTCACATCCAACATTATTTTTTTAAATTGACATTTGGCAGCCTAATATCATGTCAAGTGTCTGGGTGCAGGCTGGAAACTCGTGTGCCTATTTTGCAAAGTGTGATTTATTATTCAAAAATACTATTTAAGATGAAAAAAATTAATAAAAAAAATAAAAAATGTTAAAGGAAGAACCTCGGTTTATGTCTACCGGCATCCAACCTGGATACATACATGAAAAATATGACCAGGGCCGATGCTAGGGTCACAGACGCCTGGGTGCAGAGATATTTCTGGCACCCCCAACATGGGTGTGGTCATATTGCTAACTCCTCCCCTTTACAAATGTTTCTATGGCTACGACTCAAACACAGAGATGCTCCCCTAAGAAGTCTTCATTAGTGTCCCCCATCAGAGCCCCCCAGAAGGTGTCCCCCATCAGAGCCCCCCCAGAAGGTGTCCCCCATCAGAGCCCACCCCACAGCAGGTGTCCCCCATCAGAGCCCCCCCACAGCAAGTGTCCCCATCAGAGCCCCCCCCAGCAGGTGTCCCCATCAGAGCCCCCCCCCCCCCAGTAGGTGTCCCCATAGATCGAGTACTTGTCCAATAGATCCCTGTAGCACATTACAGGGGGCAGGGCATAGTTGGCATTTTTGGTTACTAGGAGGGTGGCACTCGGAGTGCATTTCTGGGAGTGCACGGGATGATTGGCAGCAGCTCCGGCCAACCCAGAAGCCTCTCATCACACCGTCTATGGTAGAAGAGCCGACACACGCAGAGGCGGTGTACCATGCTTCATGCACACAGAATCAATTAGTGGAGCCTAGTGCTGTGTGTTGCGGTACTAGGCTCCTCTGTCGTACCCAGCCCGAAAACTGGGGACAGCGGGAGGTATGCGCTCTTGTCAGCAGAGAGAGTAAGCGGATGGGGAACTGCAGCACCCAATACATGTGCTCTGCCTCTGGACACAGACAAGGAGGAGGGAGGGGAGCACTTTGGAGCTTCGGCTCCTGGGTATGGAGCACCCCACGCACCCTGCCTAGGATCGGCCCTGAATATGACTAGTGTGATTTTGGCTCCATTTACACCTATGGATTTTGCTTTTGATCTTTTCTGCATTTTGATGCATCTTGCACTTTCTGATCACGTTTTTCTAATGTCCCGTACACACGACCGGTTTTCCCGTCGGGAAAAGAAAAGATGTTTTTTCCGATGGAATTCCTTTCAGGCTTTTGACTGCCAAGAACGCGGTGAGGTAAAAGACTACGATGAACCGAAAAAAATTAAGTTCTATGCTTCTGAGCATGAGTCGATTTGTTTCCGAGCATGCATGGATTTTTTTTGTGCGTCGGAAAAGCGTACAGACAAACGGTTTTCCCGCTTGGATTTTTTTCCTGCTGGGAAAAAAGAGATCCTGCTCTTTTTTTTTTTACGGCAGGTTTTCCTGTTGGAAAAAGTCCGATGGAGCATACACACGGTCAGGATTTCCGGCCAAAATCTCTAATCTGAGTTTCAACTTCTCCCTTCCCTGACGGCCAGCTTTACCCGCCATTGGCTTCCAGCTTCTCAGACCCTGTGGCTAGCTTGGCTCGCCACCAGCTTGCAGCTTCTCTCTTGCCTCACGGCCAGCTTCACCTGCCACTGACATCCAGCTTCTCAGACCTTATTGCTAGCTTGGCTTGCCACCAGATTTCAGCTTCTCCCTTGTCTCACGGCCAGCTTGACCCGCCACTGGCTTCCAGCTTCTCAGACCTTGTGGCTAGCTTGGCTCACCACCAGCTTGCAGCTTCTCTCTTGCCTCACGGCCAGCTTGACCCGCCACTGGTTTACAGCTTCTCAGGCCTTGTGGCTAGCTTGGCTCGCCACCAGCTTGCAGCTTCTCTCTTGCCTCACGGCCAGCTTCACCTGCCACTGACATCCAGCTTCTCAGACCTTATTGCTAGCTTGGCTTGCCACCAGATTTCAGCTTCTCCCTTGTCTCACGGCCAGCTTGACCCGCCACTGGCTTCCAGCTTCTCAGACCTTGTGGCTAGCTTGGCTCACCACCAGCTTGCAGCTTCTCTCTTGCCTCACGGCCAGCTTGACCCGCCACTGGTTTACAGCTTCTCAGGCCTTGTGGCTAGCTTGGCTCGCCACCAGCTTGCAGCTTCTCCCTTGTTTTATGGCCAGCTTCACCCGCCACTGGCTTCCAGCTTCTCAGACCTTGTGCCTAGCTTGGCTTGCCATCAGCTTTCAGCTTCTCCCTTGCCTCACGGCCAGCTTGACCCACCACTGGCTTCCAGCTTCTCAGACCTTATTGCTAGCTTGGCTCGCCACCAGCTTTCAGCTTCTCCCTTGTCTCATGGCCAGCTTCACCCGCCACTGGCTTCCAGCTTCTCAGACCTTGTGGCTAGCTTGGCCCTCAACCAGCTTACAGCTTCTTCCAGACCTTAATGACAGATTGGCCTGCCATTGGCTTCCAGGGCTGTCAGGATATGTAGAATCTGGGAGGGGGCACTCTCACCTAGACACAATTTTGAAAAAAAAAATAATGAAATAAATAACATATCCAATTGAAAGAAAGAGATGGGGGGAGGTTTAGGTGAAGTATCGACATACAAATGCCCCCCACACTTTTCACATTTTTTTTTTGTAACAAATTTTGAAAAACATTTATCATTTTCCTTCCACTTCACAATTATGTGACACTTTGTGTTGGTCCATCACATAAAATCCCAACAAAATACATTTACGTTTTTGGGTGTAAGATGACAAAATGTGTGTAAAACTTCAAGGGGTATGAATACTTTTTCACGCCACTGTATTCTAAAAGGATGACCGATTTCGCCGCTCTTCAGAGACAAAGGATGGCATTGTTCCCCTTCGGATGGATCACGGCGGCCCTTTGTGTGCGCGGTACACACACACACACGCACGCACGCACACACATAAACACGCGCACATAAATAAGCGCTCCATGCGAGGGCTCTGATTAGAGACCGCTAATCTGTTCTCCACTGCAGCAAATCAAGCCGTGATTCATAAGACAAATAAGTAGGAAAAATTAACATCTGTCACAGAGTGATGTGTTAATTTTCTGACAGTCTCTGTGCTGAACCCAATTACTGATTTAAGGGCAGGGAGAGAGAGAGAGGGAGCCGGGCTCATGCCATTAATTAGGCTTCTTAGAGACTAAAAAGGATAAAAGAGAAACTAGCGAGAGATACGAGAGAGAGAGAGAGAGAGAGAGAGAGAGAGAGAGAGAGGGGAGGATGGAGCAGGTACGCCGATCTGCCGAGGCCTTTAACGCCCTAGTTAAATATCTGTGAGTATCCACGTGCCGAAACGCTTACTCCCTTTCATCGGTGACCCGCCGCCGGAGCGTTCCTCGCTATAATTGGGACGAGGCGCCTTTTCCCCAAAGCCCTCCGAAGGATGAAGAAAGACCGGCGGGTCCAATGTAATAATGTTTCTGCTGTTTGTTTAATCAGGAGCAGGTCAACGGTCAGAGAAGGCCGCTTCTTCCTCGAAATGCATTAGTACAGCAAAAGAGACTCCGAATAAAATAAAGCGGATGTGGAAGGGGAAAAGGTTTGCGTACCCCTGACCATTGCACCCACCTGTATGGCCCCGAGTACAGTACATGTTTTGTGAAGAAATGCTTTAAAAAATATACACTATACAGCAGGGCTGTCTTAATGAGAGGGCACACGTGGGCACTGCCCAGGGGCCCCAGCTGCATGGGGGGCCCCTGCCCTTCCCCCAAAGCAGCTGATCCTTGATCCCAGGCTGCCCTTCTACATCCCAGATATCCTCCCCATCACTCTGAAACCTCGACACCACAGGTGTCAAACACAAGGCCCACGGGCGGAATCCGGCCCCCTGGGCCATTTCATGTGGTCCTCGCACCTCTCCTGCAGCTGCAGGAGAACTCCAGCCCTCCTCTGGTCTTCCCCCAGACCCCTACTTTCTGATATCAAGCAATGCATCCAGCTTCTTCCCAGCAGCAGTATAAGGAAAGTGGAGTGCACTGTGTAATGTAAGAGATTGGGGGACTCAACTTCTGATGGTGGGGTGGCTCTTGACATCTAATGTAAGGGGAGGGGATGTGCTGGACATCTAATCTTACAGATACAACCGGCCCTTTTAAGGACAATCATAATGTTGATGCGGTCCACAATTAAATTGAGTTTGACACCCCTGCTTTACACCATAGATATCCCCTAGCTCAGCCATTCTCAACCAGGGTTCTGTGGCTAGGGGTTCCTTGAGCTGTGGCCGATTTACCTCCTGTTTGACGGTGCCTACATAGTTCTGAGCCAATTCCACTTGGAGGAGCCAGTGGTATTACACCAATGATCTTTATAGTTCTCTGTAAGGGGCATTCTTACCACTACTGTAAAAAAAAAAAAAGGGCATTCTTCTCACTGACCACCAAAGTAAGGGGTATTGTTCCCACTGACCCCCAATGAATGGGTTTTATCAGGGGTTCCCCGGGACCTGAAAATTATTTTTAGGGTTCCCCAGCGGTAAAAAGGTTGAGAAAGGCTGCCCTAGCTCCTACCTACTTGATTTCTGTTTACCGGCACTGTCTCCATTGTAGGGGCCCCAGAGCATTACTTTTCTCAGGGGCCCATGATGCTATTAAGATGGCCCTGCTATACAGTGGAACCTCGGATTGAGAGCATAATCCATTGCAGGAGAATGCTTGTAATCCAAATTACTCGCATACCAAAGCCAGTTTCCCCATTGAAGTCAATGGAAACGAAAATAATTTGTTCTGCATTGACTTCAATGGGATGCAATACCGCATGTGGCCAGAGGCGGCGGTGGGTGCCGGAGAGCCTTGGAAACGGCCGAAAAGGCCAGAGGACACCTCGACGATCCCCGGAAAGACTTTGTTCTCGAGATTTGTGAAGGTCAGCCGTGCTGTCCTTGGGCCTTTCCGGGCATTTCCAAACGGTGCCGATCAGCAACGTTCGGCTCTACTCAGCTCCGGCGCCCCCCTCTACCTCAGGCCAAATGCAGTACTGCACACCGCTTTGGCCTGAATCGTGCTCCTTTTGCGAGACAACACTCGCAAACTGAGTTACGATTCTTAAAAACACAGTGCGCGTATTGCGAAACGCTCGTTAACCGCGTTACTCGCAATCTGAGGTTCCACTGTACAGTAAAACCTTGGTTTGCGAGCATAATTCGTTCCAGAAACATGCTTATAATCCAAAGCACTTGTATATCAAAGCGAATTTCCCCATAAGAAATAATGGAAACTCAAATGATTGGTTCCACAACCATTTATTCATAAGTCCTTCAGTTTATAGTCCATATAAAAAGATTAAAGCGATGTGATTGGTTGTGTGACCATAAAATGTCCGTCCACACATGGAAGCCTCCACAAGGGGATTAGAAGCAAAATCCAGCAGGAGCTCCGGAGTATAAAAGAGAAGAGAGGCGCCTCCTCTAAGTGTAGCGATAATTTGCTAAATGTTGTATCTTCATTAAATGTAACCATATTGCTACACTTAGGCCTCGTACACACGATCGGACATATCCGATGAAAACGGTCCGCGGACCATTTCCATTGGATATGTCCGATCGGGAGTTTGATCCGATGGCGTGTACACACCATCGGATCAAATTCCCCGCCGCCGGACGCCGCCACGTCACCACTACGTCACCGCACCAGGAAGTAAAACACTTCCGCGCATGCGCCGAATCCATTCGGCAGCGGCGCGGCGGCGGTGCGGGACGACATGTCTGCTGGTACAGTAAGTGTACTAACCAGCAGACATGTCGGGCAGACAGATTCCCACCGGATAGATTTCAAAGCTTGCTTTGAAATCTGTCGGGTGGAGAAATCTGTCCGCTAGCCCATACACACGAGCGGAGATGTCTGCTGAAACGGTCCATCGGACCGTTTTCAGCGGACATATCCCCTCGTGTGTACGAGGCCTTAGAGGCGCCTCTCTTCTCTTTTATACTCAGTTGTGACATGACCATGGGCGTCCGCTCCATAGGGCAACGGGGGTCGGTTGCCCCCCCCTGGAATTTAAGAACTGCAGGGGTGTCAGGCCGGCACCCCCCACAAATGAATATCAGCACGGGGGTGATCAGCGCGAGTGTCTTTGGGTATAACAAGTGAGATACTGGTTGCTGGTGACATGGTAGTGCTCTGGTGTTGCTGGTGACATGGTGGTGCCCTGGTGTTGCTGGTGACATGGTGGTGTCCTGGTGTTGCTGGTGACATGGTGGTGCCCTGGTGTTGCTGGTGACATGGTGGTGCCCTGGTGTTGCTGGTGACATGGTGGTGCCCTGGTGTTGCTGATGACATGGTGGTGATCTGGTGTTGCTGGTGCCCTGGTGTTGCTGGTGACATGGTGGTGCCCTGGTGTTGCTGGTGACATGGTGGTGCCCTGGTGTTGCTGGTGACATGGTAGTGCCATGGTGTTGCTGGTAACATGGTGGTGCCCTGGTGTTGCTGGTGACATGGTGGTGCCCTGGTGTTGCTGGTGACATGGTGGTGCCCTGGTGTTGCTGGTGACATGGTAGTGCCATGGTGTTGCTGGTGACATGGTGGTGTCCTGGTGTTGCTGGTGACATGGTAGTGCCATGGTGTTGCTGGTGACATGGTAGTGCCCTGGTGTTGCTGGTGACATGGTGGTGCCCTGGTGTTGCTGGTGACATGGTGGTACCCTGGTGTTGCTGGTGACATGGTGGTGCCTTGGTGTTGCTGTTGACATGGTGGTGCCCTGGTGTTGCTGGTGACATGGTGGTGCCTTGGTGTTGCTGTTGACATGGTGGTGCCCTGGTGTTGCTGGTGACATGGTGGTGCCCTGGTGTTGCTGGTGACATGGTGGTGCCCTGGTGTTGCTGGTGACATGGTGGTGCCCTGGTGTTGCTGGTGACATGGTGGTGCCTTGGTGTTGCTGTTGACATGGTGGTGCCCTGGTGTTGCTGGTGACATGGTGGTGCCCTGGTGTTGCTGGTGACATGGTGGTGCCCTGGTGTTGCTGGTGACATTTTGGTGCCCTGGTGTTGCTGATGACATGGTGGTGCCTTGGTGTTGCTGGTGACATGGTGGTGCCCTGGTGTTGCTGGTGACATGGTGGTGCCCTGGTGTTGCTGGTGACAGACATGGTGGTGCCATGGTGTTGCTGGTGACATGGTGGTGCCCTGGTGTTGCTGGTGACATGGTGGTGCCCTGGTGTTGCTGGTGACATGGTGGTGCCCTGGTGTTGCTGGTGACATGGTGGTGCCCTGGTGTTGCTGGTGACATGGTGGTGACTTGGTGTTGCTGGTGACATGGTGGTGCCTTGGTGTTGCTGGTGACAGACATGGTGGTGCCATGGTGTTGCTGGTGACATGGTGGTGCCCTGGTGTTGCTGGTGACATGGTGGTGCCCTGGTGTTGCTGGTGACATGGTGGTGCCCTGGTGTTGCTGGTGACATGGTGGTGCCCTGGTGTTGCTGGTGACATGGTGGTGACTTGGTGTTGCTGGTGACATGGTGGTGCCCTGGTGTTGCTGGTGACATGGTGGTGCCCTGGTGTTGCTGGTGACAGACATGGTGGTGCCATGGTGTTGCTGGTGACATGGTGGTGCCCTGGTGTTGCTGATGACATGGTGGTGCCCTGGTGTTGCTGGTGACATGGTGGTGCCCTGGTGTGGTGCCCTGGTGTTGCTGGTGACATGGTGGTGCCCTGGTGTTGCTGGTGACATGGTGGTGCCCTGGTGTTGCTGGTGACATGGTGGTGCCCTGGTGTTGCTGGTGACATGGTGGTGCCCTGGTGTTGATGGCGATGTGTGTATGTACATTACTCTTGCCTAGCGCTAGTGGTCGAAGAGAGGGTAAAATGCGACTGTGTATTGCCGCTGCTGATGCGCCCCCCCCCCCCCGAAAAAATTTCAGCGGACGCCCATGGACATGACGCTACTCTTATATCAAGACATCGCTTGTATATCAAGTCAAAATTTATTAAAATGTTTTGCTTGTCTTGCAAAACGCTCTCAAACCAAGTTACAGTGGAACCTGGGATTACGAGTTTATACCGTTTTGAAGGCAAAGGGCGGTCACCAAATATTAATTTGATTTGGGTTCCTCTTCTGTTCATTTCATTTCAATTCTGTTAATTGATAGAAATAAGCAAATAACGCTTCAACTAAAAAAAGTTTTGTTTCAAGTTCCACTTATAAGCAAGAGGAATAGAAAGTGTTTTCAATCATTCAGTAATTTACGGGTCTCATCATCTGCACAGGTGAATTTCGCTCTTCAAATTAGAAGTTATTTTTGTGGAAGTTAATAAACAGGGAGCGATTTTCCAGGTGATCCGTTTGGAAAAAGTAAAGCGTATCCCCGGAATGGGTAATTTGTGTAATGATGGGAAGGAATTAGTTAGCATATTAATATGTGCAGGTGTGACAAGTGTTTATTTTATCTGCCGAGCTGAGTAAATAGAAAACAATGTGGAATAAACATAGGAGGGAGTATAACAACAAAGCCACTGCGCTTTGGAAAACATTTCTATTGCGTTTCACTGTTTTTGATGTTCTCCGCGAATGACATAGTCACTGTGTGTGCGTTTGCTTATCGTCCCTAATTACTATTAGCGAGGTGTGGATCTTGGAAAACTCTCTCTGCTGGCACTGCAATCACTAAGATCCGGTTCTCTAGGCAGATGTACCCATCGGGCGTATGGCAGGCTAGTATACGGGTCAGTTGGACCTCTTTTTAATGTACTTGCGTAGCCTTCCTTCCTTTGAAGCCACATCTCCCAACCTTCTGAGATGCTATAATAGGTCACCTTATACATAAATCACTAGTTATATCCCTATCACACTCCATCCTGGGAAAAGCCTAGGGATGCGGCAGCAACAACCAGCTAGTTATTAGGTATTAATATGGTGCCAGCTAACCATAGATCTATATTATTTATGAAAGCAATTCCAATTAATGGTAGTGCAACATTTTGGGCAGCACAGGACCCCTTCATCAGGCATATGATGACATTGATCCATGGTGGGCTCTGCTCACAACATATACTTTTTCCTGCCTGATACCATTAAGTGCATAGGCAAAGACTGAGGGCCAGATTCTCATAAGAGATACGACGGTGTATCTCCAGATACACCGTCGTATCTCTGTTTCTATCCCCGTGTATCTATACGTCTGATTCTTAGAATCAGTTACGCATAGATACGGCGTAGATCCGACTGGCGTAAGTCACTTACACCGTCGGATCTTAAATTCATTTGGTGCGGGGGCGCGCTTAATTTAAATACAAGCCGACCCATTTGAATTACGCGGCCTTACGCCAGGCCATTTACACTACGCCGCCGCAAGTTACGGAGCAAGTGCTTGGAGAATACGGCACTTGCTCCTGTAAATTGCGGCGGCGTAGTGTAAATAGCATACGCTACGCTGCCGCAGATCTACAAGAATCTGGCCCGGAGTGTTTTCAGCCAAATCAGCAGTATGGCCCGGATTCACAACCACTTACACCGACGTATCTCCAGATACGCCGCGTAAGTACAAATATGCTCCGTCGTATCTGTGCGCTGAACCCACAAACTTAGATACGCCTAAAAACAGACTTCATCCCACTGACGTAACTTGCCTACACTGGCCTAGAGTGGGCGCATATTTACGCTGGACGCATGTGGCGCTCCCATTGATTTTCGATTCAAATATGCAAATGAGGTAGATACGCCGATTCACGAACGTACTTGCACCCGGCGCATGATTTAAATGGTTTGCGTAAGTTTTATGTTCGGCGTAAAGTTATTCCCCATAGATGAGGCGCAACCCATGCAAGGTATGGACCAGGGAACACAAGCCTACGTATTGTACGTTGGATGTCTGTGAATATGGGCCGACGTGGGTCTGGCTGGGCGTAGGTTACGTTAACGGCGTACACAGTGATCCGGCGTATCTTAGGCAGTTGTTCCGACGTGGTTGTGCACATGCGCACGGGGATACGTCCACGTTTCGCAGTTCGTTTTATGTACTTGCCTGGCGCCCGGCCCATCATTTGCATGGGGTCATGCTTTATTAGCATGGACCACGTCCACTTCCACCTACTTTCACTTACGCCGGCTTACGCCTACGAAATATACGCTACGCCGGTGCAGAGTTGGAGGCATTTTCTTTGTGAATTCCATGTTTGCCTCTCTGCGATGCGTCGGCGTAGCGTAAAAGAGATGCGCCCACGGAGGCATAAATGTGCGCCGATGTATGTGAATACGGCCTATGTTTCCAGTCTCCAACCAAACCTGCAGCATTTCTCTAGTCTCCAACAAAACCTGCACAATGTCTCTAGTCTCCAACCAAACCCCCAACATGTCTACAGCAAAGCTGCAGCATGTCTGCAGACTCAGACCAATCCTGCAGCATGTATTCAGTCTCCAGCCAAACCTGCACCATTCCTCCAGCCAAAACTTCAACATGTCTCCAGTCTCCCACCAACCTTAAGCATATACATGATCACCAGCCAAACCTGCAACCAATCTCAAGTCTCCACCCAAAACCCCAACCTGTCTCCAGCCAACTTTCAGCATGTCTTCCATCTTCAACCATACCGGAGCCATGTCTCTAGTCTCCAACCAAACCTGCAGCATGTATCCAGTCTCCAGCCAAACCTGCAGCATGTCTCCAGTCTTCAGCCAAACCTGCACCATGCCTCCAGTCTTCAGCCAAACCTTCACCATGCCTCCAGTCTTCAGCCAAACTTGCACCATGCCTCCAGTCTTCAGCCAAACCTTCACCATGCCTCCAGTCTTCAGCCAAACCTTCACCATGCCTCCAGTCTTCAGCCAAACCTGAACCATGCCTCCAGTCTTCAGCCAAACCTGCACCATGCCTCCAGTCTTCAGCCAAACCTGCACCATGCCTCCAGTCTTCATCCAAACATGCACCATGCCTCCATTCTTCAGCCAAACCTTCACCATGCCTCCAGTCTTCAGCCAAACCTGCACCATGCCTCCAGTCTTCAGCCAAACCTTCACCATGCCTCCAGTCTTCAGCCAAACCTGAACCATGCCTTCAGTCTTCAGCCAAACCTGCACCATGCCTCCAGTCTTCAGCCAAACCTGCACTATGCCTCCAGTCTTCAGCCAAACCTGCAACTTGTCTCCAGTCTCCAATCAAACCTAAAGAATGTATTCGGTCAACCGTCAAAAACCTGCAGCCTGTCTCTTATCTACAACCAAACCCCCAACCAGTCTACAGCAAACCTACAGCATGTTTTCAGTCTCCAAGCAAACCTGCACAATGTCTCTAGTCTCCAACCAAATCTGCAGCATGTCTCTAGTCTCCAACCAAACCCCCCAACATGTCTCTAGTCTCCAACCAAACCCCCCAACATGTTTCCGGCAAATCTGCAGCATGTCTCCATTCTCCGACCAACCCTGCACCATGTTCCCAGTCTCTCCAGCCAAACTTGCAGCATGTCCCCACTCTCCAGCCAATCCTATAGTGTCCTCCTGTTCTTTTGCAAACAGTGATTGATTAAATCCATTGATACATTTTTTACTTCTACTTTTTCTTTATTGAATATATCAAATGCAAAAATGTAGAGGGTGAATGAAGCTTTCAATGCAATGTAACGTTATTTTATGATTTTTGTTTGGCACATTTATGCTAAGTAAGATGCAAGTGTAACTTCCAGGTATTTAATACTTCTCACAGAGATCACAGTACTCCCCCAACAATACCTTCACCTGCTTTTCTCCCTAGATAGTGCAGTCTTTGTTCAGGCATCATCCAGAATCACTGGCTACTTCCTAGACTATGATGCTGGCTCAGATTATGATTTGGTGGGCCAACAGGCACCAAAAAGCCCTCTACTGAACCAGTGTAGATTCTTTTTAAAACAGCCAATATCTACATAGATCTTACTTCGATCACAAAGCCCAAAGACAAGTCGTTTATTCCTATTTAGAATGGACAGAGTCAGGCATCATTTCTTTAAGCCCCCAGTCTAAGTGTACCAAGTACATAATTGTTACCAAGAGGACACTGAAAGATACCACTTCTTTTCCAGAGCTAGATTGAGAAAAATTCTTCTCCAGAGCTAGATTGGGAACAATTCTTCTCCAGAGCTAGATTGAGAACAATTCTTCTCCAGAGCTAGATTGGGGACAATTCTTCTCCAGAGCTAGATTGGGAACAATTCTTCTCCAGGCAAGATTGAGGGCAATGCTTTTCCAAGCTAGATTTAGAATAATTTTTCTCTGGGCTACATTGAGAACAATTCTTCTCTGGGATAAATTAAGGACAATTAATTTCTCAGCTAGATTGAGAAACATTCTGAGGACAATTCTTCAAGTTTTCCAGACTAGATTTTGAACAATTCTTCTCCTGGCTAGGGTGAATGAAGCTTTCAATGCAATGTAACGTTATTTTATGATTTTTGTTTGGCACATTTATGCTAAGTAAGATGCAAGTGTAACTTCCAGGTATTTAATACTTCTCACAGAGATCACAGTACTCCCCCAACAATACCTTCACCTGCTTTTCTCCCTAGATAGTGCAGTCTTTGTTCAGGCATCATCCAGAATCACTGGCTACTTCCTAGACTATGATGCTGGCTCAGATTATGATTTGGTGGGCCAACAGGCACCAAAAAGCCCTCTACTGAACCAGTGTAGATTCTTTTTAAAACAGCCAATATCTACATAGATCTTACTTCGATCACAAAGCCCAAAGACAAGTCGTTTATTCCTATTTAGAATGGACAGAGTCAGGCATCATTTCTTTAAGCCCCCAGTCTAAGTGTACCAAGTACATAATTGTTACCAAGAGGACACTGAAAGATACCACTTGGACACCACCACTGTAGACTGCCATTGTCTCTCCGTTTCAGGTCATTGACAAAGTGTGATTTGGCTCTGCTTGATCTGTAAATACATTTACCATTCTGAATAAAGCATTGCGTGTAACCAACAGGATTCTATGTGGTCAGATTATTTGTATGTTTCTATCAACCTCTGTTCATAAAACTTGTCAGAGGAAACAACACCACCAGAGTCAGGCATTAATGAGATGATGGCAGGAAGTAAGGATATCTATATTCTTCCTCTGAGTCATCACTTTACAGATGCCGGTTTCACAGCGTCAATATTCTTTTTCTACTTTCCTGAAAGAAGAATCAACAATTCTTCTTCAAGATAGAGGAAAAATCTTCCCCAGAGCTAGATTGGGAACAATTCTTCTCCAGAGCTAGATTGGGAACAATTCTTCTCCAGAGCTAAATTGGGAACAATTCTTCTCCAGAGCTAGATTGAGAACAATTCTTCTCCAGAGCTAGATTTGGAACAATTCTTCTCCAGAGCTAGATTGGGAACAATTCTTCTCCAGAGCTAGATTGAGAACAATTCTTCTCCAGAGCTAAATTGGGAACAATTCTTCTCCAGAGCTAGATTGAGAACAATTCTTCTCCAGAGCTAGATTGAGGACAATTCTTCTCCAGAGCTAGATTGAGAACAATTCTTCTCCAGCGCAAGATTGAGAACAATTCTTCTCCAGAGCTAGATTGAGAACAATTCTTCTCCAGAGCTAGATTGAGAACAATTCTTCTCCAGAGCTAGATTGAGAACAATTCTTCTCCAGAGCTAGATTGAGAATAATTCTTCTCCAGAGCTAGATTGAGAACAATTCTTCTCCAGAGCTAGATTGGGAACCATTCTTCTCCAGAGCTAGATTGGGAACTATTCTTCTCCAGAGCTAGATTGGGAACAATTCTTCTCCAGAGCTAGATTCAGAAAAAATCTTCCCCAGAGCTAGATTGGGAACTATTCTTCTCCTGAGGTAGATTGAGAAAAATTCTTCTCCAGAGCTAGATTCAGAACAATTCTTTTCCAGAGCTAGATTGAGAAAAATTCTTCTCCAGAGCTAGATTGGGAACAATTCTTCTCCAGAGCTAGATTGAGAACAATTCTTCTCCAGAGCTAGATTGGGGACAATTCTTCTCCAGAGCTAGATTGGGAACAATTCTTCTCCAGGCAAGATTGAGGGCAATGCTTTTCCAAGCTAGATTTAGAATAATTTTTCTCTGGGCTACATTGAGAACAATTCTTCTCTGGGATAAATTAAGGACAATTAATTTCTCAGCTAGATTGAGAAACATTCTGAGGACAATTCTTCAAGTTTTCCAGACTAGATTTTGAACAATTCTTCTCCTGGCTAGATCGAAGACAATTCCTCTCTGAGCTAGATTGAGAACAATTCTTCTCCAAAGCTAGAGTGAGGGCAATTCTTCTCCGTGCTAACTTGAGGACAATTCTTCACTGGGCTAGAGTGAGAACAATTCTTCTCCAGAGCTAGATTGAGGACAATTCTTCTCCAGAGCTAGATTGAGGACAATTCTTCTCCAGAGATAGATTGAGGACAATTCTTCTCCAGAGCTAAATTGAGGACAATTCTTCTCTGGGCTAAAGTGAGGACAATTCTTCTCTGGGCTAGAGTGAGGACAATTCTTCTCTGGGCTAGAGTGAGGACAATTCTTCTCTGGGCTAGAGTGAGGACAATTCTTCTCCATGCTAACTTGAGGACAATTCTTCACTGGGCTAGAGTGAGAACAATTCTTCTCCAGAGCTAGATTGAGGACAATTCTTCTCCAGAGCTAGATTGAGGACAATTCTTCTCCAGAGATAGATTGAGGACAATTCTTCGCCAGAGCTAAATTGAGGACAATTCTTCTCTGGGCTAGAGTGAGGACAATTCTTCTCTGGGCTAGAGTGAGGACAATTCTTCTCTGGGCTAGAGTGAGGACAATTCTTCTCTGGGCTAGAGTGAGGACAATTCTTCTCTGGGCTAGAGTGAGGACAATTCTTCTCTGGGCTAGAGTGAGGACAATTCTTCTCTGGGCTAGAGTGAGGACAATTCTTCTCCAAGCTAGATTCAGAACAATTATTCTCTGGGATAGATTAAGGACAATTATTTTCTCAGCTAGATTGATAACAATTCTTCGTTGGGCTAGACCAGGGGTCTCCAAACTTTTCAAACAAAGGGCCAGTTTTTTTGTCCTTTAGAATTTAGGAGGGCCGGATAATGGATTGTGGCCACTCGAGGCAGAAAATATCCTGGGCCCAGCATTAGTAAAAATAAATATGGCCTCAGGGTTGGTGGTCAATAGGAGGAGGAGGAGTGCCCCTATTACTAGGAGAAATAGTATCAAATTATTGAAATCGGTGGAAGATATAGTGCCCCATTGTTGGTATCAGTGGGAGGAATAGTGCCTCAGGGGCCAGATAAAGGCAAGTGAAGGGCCACATCTGGCCCTCGGGCCACAGTTTGGAGACCGCCTTGGCTAGACTGAAGATAATTCTTCTCTGAGCTAGATTGAGGACAATTCTTCTCCGAGCTAGCTTGAGGACAATTCTTCACTGGGCTAGATTGAGGACAATTCTTCTCCGAGCTAGCTTGAGGACAATTCTTCTCTAGGCTAGATTGAGGACAATTCTTCACTGGGCTAGATTGAGGACAATTCTTCAGTGGGCTAGATTGAGGACAATTCTTCTCCGCGCTAACTTGAGGACAATTTTTCACTGGGCTAGATTGAGAACAATTCTTCTCCGCGCTAACTTGAGGACAATTCTTCACTGGGCTAGATTGAGGACAATTCTTCCCTGAGCTAGCTTGAGGACAATTCTTCTCTAGGCTAGATTGAGGACAATTCTTCACTGGGCTAGATTGAGGACAATTCTTCTCCAGGCTATATTGAGGGTAATTCTTTTCCAAGCTAGACTGAGGATAAGTCTTCTTCAAGTTTGATTTAGGACAATTCTTCTCCAAGCTAAACCTAGGATCAGGCCCATTGCTTACCATAATTGTAGTGTACTTTATTTTTTGTGTTGCATGTAATTTGCAGTATGTGGGGTGCACCACACGTGCCCTACGCACCAGAATAGGGGAGCATTATTGTGACACTACAAATCCCAATGCTCAACATATTTCAAACACTTTGCATCATTTTAGAGAATGCCATGCTGGGAATTTGTCCTCTTTTAGGTTCACTGGCATTAAGTGATTGACTCCAATGCCCAGCGGTGGAGATAAGAGTAGGTGACTTTTGAATAGAGAAACTTGGTGGATTTTTAGGCTTAAACCTCAGGTGGGACCTAGATTTACATTTACAATAGCTATAATATTCTTATTTGATCATTTTATTTCCCTTTAACTTCCACAATTTCTCATATTCTGTTGCCTCCTCTTGTTCTACCCCTGCCATTCATACTATTGTTTATTATTTCGATTTTTTTATTATTTTGAATAATATACATTTTTTTTATTTCTTATTTTTGTTATTGTGGTTTGCTTTAAAGACAAACAAAAAAACATCAACTTTCAACCCTCCTTTCCTTCTGGACTCATTGTATCAATTTAAAAATTAGGAGGCCAATTGAAAGCCTCTGTGACCAATGAAGGTGGGGTGAGGTGGGGTAGAGTGTTTTTTTTTTAATAGTATATATTTTGTGCTGTTTTTGTACATTAATGTTGTGAGCAAGGCCATCATGGCCGAAACATGTTAACATCTGCTGTACATACTCATCTTTTATGGAGATACAACAAATCAGGCCGGATTTAAGAGTACATATGGAGTTGCGGATTGTCTTTCATCCATGATGGGACTTCTAGTTCCGCAACAGCTGGAAATCCCGCCAGTTTGACACCCCTAAGGGTCCTAGCTTGTAGTCGCCCTTGGTTAGACCTGATAGGGCGGTGGTCCTCACCTACAGAATCCTCAGAGGAACACGCCCTTTGCTTACTCTCTGCATGGTGACCACCAGACAGCGCCCCCTATGCAGGGAGGCCAAACTACACCTGCCTACACCCATTATTACTTCTTTGGTCCTGTTTTTTTATATACAACTAGAGCACCCTAGAGCAATGTTGAGTGAGTAAGTGAGTGAGAAACTTATATAGCACTACACATGCAAACTGAATCGCCTCTGGGCGCATAGTGTCCTTTCCCTACTGTACCTTTGCCCTCAGAAAAGATGGGTTTTGAGTTTTTTTCTGAAGGCCAGGTGATTTACCTCCAACTGGATGCTGGTTGGTAGCGCATTCCATAGTCTAGGTCCTTGGACTGCAAATCTTCGTTCTCCTTTGGACTTGTATCTGGCTTTGGTTATCTGGAGTAGATTTTGGTTGGTGGATCGCAGAACGCGATTGGAGTTGTGACATTTTAATTTTTCGCATTGATATTGGGGGGCATTTCCTTGAACACACTTATGAGTCAGACAGAGTGCCTTAAAAGTGATTCTTTCTTTTACTGGCAACCAATGAAGGGATCTCAGTGACGGTGAGATTGATTCCCGTGGCTTTTTCAGAGTCACAAGTCTAGCGGCCGTGTTTTGAACGACTTGCAGACGAGAGATTTGGTATTTTAGGAGTCCGATGTAAAGGGCGTTTGCATAGTCGAGTCTGGAGTTGATTATCGTTCCCACCACGACTGCAATGTCTTCTTTCGAGATAAAGGGAATGAGTCTACGTAGTAGGCGCAGCAGATGGTGGGATCCGCTGACTACTGACCCTATTTGTGCGTCCATTGTCATGTGTGTGTCAAAAATGACTTTGAGACTTTTGACTTTGGTGCTAGGGGTGATGGTTTGTCCCAGAATGGGCGGCCGTGTCCATATTAATGCGGGAAGTATCTTTCGGTTGGCGTGAAACAGAAGTGTTATTTAACAATTTTTCAGTTACAGCACTCTTTAAATGTATTCATAATTTTAAGGCGCAACAGTCGTAAATGGGGTCCCCCTTTATATCAAGAGTTCCCTTGTCCTGTCAGAAACCTCCTCTTTCGTATCAGAGGACCTCCTTCACATCAGAAGCCCCCTTTTAAAATCAGCAGCCACAGAGGGAAGCTGCAGCCGACGTAGCCAAGCTCCTGACTACATTACTATCGTATGCAAAAGACCTATCCTGATTTGTCGCTTCATACATGAAGATGGGGACTTCTCCCGTATTATTCTGATCATTTCATATTAAACTAACAACATTTGTTCAGCTACAACCTCCTCCTGTAACTTCGTCTCCATATTCACCGGCGGCGGCAAACGGCGAGTTTTTTTTACTGTCTTCCTGTCATACCCTGATAGCCAAAAATGAACTCTATGAGTAATATATTAAATTCTAATCATACCCTTTCCCATGGCGAGTTCCTGGAATAAAGAGCATTGTCATGGGTTAGTGAGCATTAGATTTATAGGATGTGCTGGAGAAATACAGCGGGTTAAGGTATTACTCTGGATCTGGAAGTTCAAACATAAAAGGCTTAAGCGTTTTATAGGTAAGAATAAAATTGTCTATATTATAGCTAAAATATTGTTTTTTTATGGAGCCGAGGTGAATCTATGGTGACGTAGGATCTGGCGGGAGGAACCGCTGAGCACAGCGTGGGGGGCGGAGAAACTGAGCCGCCGTACACATAGGGTTGCCACCTTTTCCTCAAGCCAAACCCGAACACGCCACTACATATGGTGGGTGTGGCCATATTGAGGGAGGGGCCTCACAAGGCATGATTAAATTAAACAAAATAATTATTTTACCTATAAAATATGCTTACTTTGCTGTGCCACAAGTAAGAGTCTCACTGACATGAATAAACCTCAGCACAATCATTTAAAAAAAATAAAACTCTTCCATTACTACAGAGGTAAGTGCAGTGGAGATCAGGGGCATTAGTTCACCTTTTAATTTTCATTAAGTACAGAGGGCATTACAGTATGTGCAGGGAGGGAGTGCAGAATTTACAACAGTATATACAAGAGTGTGGCGCGTATGTTGGTATGCGTAGGAAAGGAGTGCAAAGTGTAAGACATTATGTACAGGAAATGAGTGCAGAGGGTAGGTATTACTTGCAGGAAAGGAGTGAAGAGGGTGTAACAGTGACCAGTATATGCAGTAGAGGAGTGTGGAGGGTATGATGGGAGCACTATGTACAGGAGAGGAGTGCGAGGGTATGATGGGGGCAGTATGAACAGGAGAGGAGTGTGGAGGGTATGACAGTGGGCAGTATGTACAGGAGAGGAGTGTGGAGGGTATGACAGTGGGCAGTATGTACAGGAGAGGAGTGTGGAGGGTATGACAGTGGGCAGTATGTACAGGAGAGGAGTGTGGAGGGTATGATGGGGGCAGTATGAACAGGAGAGGAGTGTGGAGGGTATGACAGTGGGCACTATGTACAGGAGAGGAGTGTGGAGGGTATGATAGTGGGCACTATGTACAGGAGAGGAGTGTGGAGGGTATGATAGTGGGCAGTATGTACAGGAGAGGAGTGTGGAGGGTATGATAGTGGGCACTATGTACAGGAGAGGAGTGTGGAGGGTATGATAGTGGGCAGTATGTACAGGAGAGGAGTGTGGAGGGTATGACAGTGGGCATTATGTACAGGAGAGGAGTGTGGAGGGTATGACAGTGGGCAGTATGTACAGGAGAGGAGTGTGGAGGGTATGACAGTGGGCAGTATGTACAGGAGAGGAGTGTGGAGGGTATGATAGGGGCAGTATGAACAGGAGAGGAGTGTGGAGGGTATGACAGTGGGCACTATGTACAGGAGAGGAGTGTGGAGGGTATGACAGTGGGCACAATGTATAGGAGTGGAAGGATGTTTAGGGACTGCGTAGTGGTTAAGCGGGTCATACATGAATTGAAATTACACAAATTATGCAGAGACCAGCCATAGTCGATCTATATATGGGCTAGCTGGTTTTACACGAGTCAATCTATTAATTGACTTGAGTACAACCAGCCTGTTTTTCCGAAAACAATCAGTGCTGCCAGCTATAGATAGCAACACTGATCATTGTACTCACTGGCAGAACACAACAACACTACAGGAGTGATTCCCCCATCCACAGGTCAGCAGGTGAGAGGGTGTGTGGGGGGGACAGGCTGGGGAGAGATACCAGTCAGTGGCTGGGTAGGCACTGGCTAGTATCAGAGCCAGATACACACAGGTTACATACGTCACGATCGTTAGAGTGAGAGCAATAATTCTAGCACTAGATCTCCTCTGTAGCTCTAAACATGTAACCTAAAAAAATTTAAAGCATCGCTTAGGATACCAAAAAAAATCGTGCTAACTTTAGTGTTTTTTTTTAATGAATGAATAGTTTATTTCCAAAAAAAAAACACGTTTGAAAAATTGCTGCGCAAATATAGTACCGTGCTAGAGCTGCACAATTAATCGTTAAAAAATTGTGATGTCGATTCCCTCCCCCCCCCCCCTGACATCTCCAATGCAGAGTTTGCTGATTCTTTCATATAACAAGTGGAGAGACTTTCAGCTGTCAAAAGAAAATATCTGGACAGTCTGCCAAGTTCTTATCAGGAAACATTGTAACTAACACTTTCTTCTTATATCAAAGGGATAAACTTCTGTGTGTAAAGAAAATATCCGGGCAGTCTGCCAAGTTTGTAAACAACATGAAACATTGTAACCAACTTCCTTTTTAGATCAAACTTCTGTGTGTAAATGCAAGAAATGTAACCACTTAAAGTCCAACACTTGTTAAAAAGCAATATTTTTTGCTAGAAAATTAATTGGAACCACCAAACATTATATATATATTAGCAGAGACAAAAATGGGAATTGCTGCAATATTTTATGTCACACTGCATTTGCCCACTTCATTGAATAATAAAAATCATAAAAAATCATAAAAACAAAACAGTAAAGTTAGTCCATTTTTTTTTTTTTCATTTTAATGTGAAAGATGATGTTATGCCGTACGAATCGTGAGAGAATCGTCATCTATCTTCTAAGCAAAAAAATTGCAGTTGTCGTTTTAGGCAGAATCGTGCAGCTCTATGCCGTGCAACATAAAAAGTTGCAAAGACCACCATAGAGTAATTTTCTAGCAAAAAATTAATGATGATTTTTTTTTTCTCAGTCTGCTGCAGTGTGTCAGCTTGTATTTATAATGGCCGCTCTGTATGTAGCTTCTGACAGGCTGTGCAAGCAGGCCCGTATCTCCAGAACCATAAATGATAGCCATCCCATATTTTGACCAGTTGTGGGGTAGGTCTTCAATTGACTACCCCCCAAATGTGGGGCTAACGGAGAGCACTGCTGCGGGCGGCACACCTTCTACTAACACTCAGGCAAGCTGGTGGAGCCGGGGATGTGCAGCTCTGTTGCGGCCGGGCCAGGATGGACAGCTAAAAAAAAATTATTATTTTTTTTTTTTTAAATGTGCGCGGGTTTCAGGAGGCTTCAAAACCGGGCACATGTGTCCAAACCCGGACTGTCCGGGTCAAAACCGGACAGGTGGCAACCCTACGTACACACGGCCGAGATTCTCGCTGAAAACCAGCGAGAACCTCGCTGGAATGTGCATTCCAGCGAGGACCTCGGCCGTGTGTACACGGCCTGACACTCCCAAAAGTGTTTTTTAGATTCCTTAGCTGACTTATTTTTTCAGGTGTTACCGATCCAGACAGAGGGTGAGGTCGTGCGACGTGGCTCCCAAACAAAATTTACGTCCTTTTTTCCCCACAAATAGAGCTTTCTTTTGGTGGTATTTCATCACCTCTGCGGTTTTTATTTTTTGCGCTATAAACAAAAATAGAGCGACAATTTTGATGAAAAAAAAGCAATATTTTTTGCTATAATAAATATCCCCCCAAAAAATATATAAAAAAAACTATTTTAGTTTAAGCCGATACGTATTCTTCTACATATTTCTGGTAAAAAAAATCACAATAAGTGTTTATTGATTGGTTTGCGTAAAAGTTATAGCGTCTGCAAAATAGGGGATAGTTTTATGGCATTTTTATTATGATTTTTTTTTTTACTAGTAATGGTGGCGATCTGCCATTTTTATCGTGGCTGCGACATTATGGCGGACACATCAGACACTTTTGCCGCTATTTTGGGTCCATTGTCATTTATACAGCGACTAGTGCTATAAAAATGCACTGATTACTGTGTAAATGACACTGGCAGGGAAGGGGTTAACCACTAGGGGCCGATGAATGGGATAAGCGTGTCCTATGGAGTGATTCTAACTGTGTGGGGGCTGGGCTACGACTCTGATCACTGCTTCCCGATGACAGGAAGCAGTAGATCACTGTCCTGTCACTAGTAAGAACAGGGAGATGCCTTGTTCCACTACATTTATTTGAGACTGCTAGAGATCACCACCATTACAGACCCTGTGCAGGTCAATGCTTCCACTACTGGGGTCTGCAGAGGCCTATGCAGCAAGTACCAAAGGACCACCTGTAGCCTTCAGGCCTCACGTTGGGTGCCATGTTAGAATTGGGACACTCAAAAGAAGGCAACGCTCTTCTGATTGGCTAAACAGAAAAGGAAGAGGCAGTAAAGTCTTGGAATGGTTCCATAGGATTACCACAGGGATCTCTAATGTCTTACCATATGGGCACATACTGGACTATTGGAGACTACAGACATAGTAGTAGAGATTGCCAGACATGCCACATGTGTTGTTGGAGACTGAAACCCTGCTGTAGGAGACGGCAGAGAATGGAACCACGTTATTTGAGACTGCTAGAGATCACCATCAATACAGACCCTGTGCAAGTCAATGTTCCCACTACTGGGGTCTGCAGAGGCCTATGCAGCAAGTGCCAAAGGACCACCTGTAGCCTTCAGGCCTCACATTGGGCGCCATGTTAGAATTGGGACACTCAAAAGAAGGCAACGCTCTTCTGATTGGCTAAACAGAAAAGGAAGAGGCAGTAAAGTCTTGGAATGGTTCCATAGGATTACCACAAGGATCTCCAATGTCTTACCATATGGGCACATACTGGACTATTGGAGACTACATACATAGTAGTAGAGATGGCCAGACATGCTACAGGTGTTGTTGGAGACTGAAAACCTGCTGTAGGAGACGGTAGAGAATGGAACCACGTTATTTGAGACTGCTAGAGATCACCATCATTACAGACCCTGTGCAAGTCAATGTTCCCACTACTGGGGTCTGCAGAGGCCTATGCAGCAAGTACCAAAGGACCACCTGTAGCCTTCAGGCCTCATGTTGGGCACCATCTTTAATATGGGACACCCAAAAGAAGGCACTGCTCTTCAAATGGGCTAAAATGATAAGAAAGAGGCAGCGAAAGCTTGCAACGTTTATTAAGGATTGTCCCAGGGGTCTCCAATATCTTACCATGTGGGCATGTTTTTAACCCTTTCCTAGTTTATAGCAGTTTTTTAGCACTATTACCAGGTGAATACATAAGAGCAAAAAAAATAAATAAAAAACCCCCAGATAATTTAATTCCTTAACCTTCCTGACGCATCTACTTGCATCCAGTTGAAGACAGCGGATCACCCGATGATTAATCGTACTGACCGCCGCCTGCATCTCTCCAGCTAATGACACGTACACTAAAGGCATTGATTTGTATGAATAGCCTCCGCTTGCCATTCATCACAATTTAATGTTAGGTTTGTAATGCAGAAAAAAAAGAAAAAACATTCGCACAGGAAGAGAGGACCCACAGGCCGGCCTGCTAAGCTGCTATGAATCATTTGTTACCTTTAAATATACAGACGTGTTTTTTTTTTTTTTCAGTTTTTTGCTCTAAACCGGACGCCGGGAAGGTCACCGCGCACTTCATTATGACAATTAAAGAGAATAAAAAATCCCATTTATGGAGAAGTGTCAGACACGCCTTTCGGGGGAAAATGGAAGTTGTTTTTTTTTTCGTCCACTAACAACAAAATGATGACCTTGCTCATCCTAGTGTATAATTACTTCATATTTTATCCGTTAGAGAGGTAGGTTCTGTCCGTGATACATTGAGTCGTTTCCTTGTCCACCTGCTGTTGTTTGAATGCCGAGCATTTGTCAAGAAGGCGATCATTCCGGGTCTATGAGGTGATGGAGTGTACGATTGTAAAGCACAGGAACACGGCAGCCAATCAGAAACAACTTATGATTAAAATACAACTTCATGCCATTGGACATAGACAATAATTACTGTATATACTTGAGTATAAGCCGACCCGAATATAAGCCGAGCACCTAATTTGACCACAAAAACCTGGGAAAGCTTATTGACTCGAGTATAAGCCTAGGGTGGGAAATGCAGCAGCTACTTTAAGTGGAAAGAGGGTCAACAATGCCCATTTGCAGACTCACTTTGCTCATTTGCAGCCTCACTGTGCCCATTTGCATCCTCATTGTTCCCATTTACGTCCTTACTGTGCCCATTCGCATCCTCAATGTGCCCATTTACGTCCTTACTGTGCCCATTTGTATCCTCGCTGTGCCCATTTATGCCCTTACTGTGGCAAAAATAAATAAAAAAGTGGGGGGGGGGGGTTTGCCTACTGAGGCCCTGGGGGCCTCCGGGCCCCTGGGAACCTCCGCACTCCTAAAAAAAATTTTTTTTTAAAGGGGGTTGCCGTCCGGGCCCCTGGGGACCCCCGGGCCCCTTACAGGTGTACTGCCTGTACCCCCCTGATGGTGGCCCTGGCGCCCAACTCTCTGTGAATCTGGGTCTATCTATCTATGTCCTGCTCCTCCTCTGCAATGCTTGGTCACATTCTCCCTCGGATGGGATGCACACATTCCTGTAAACAATCTTTGTTCTGTATAATGTACATTAACTCATTCATGCCCTCCGCCCCCTGCCGCCGCCCGCAGTCTTGCGCTGTGCGCCGCTCGAGCCAGCGGGGAAGGGGTTAAAGAGCTAATCATTGTCAGTTTTAATTGGAGGTTTGAGAACAGAGAAAAAAATTGAATAGTTGTGTAAATCCAGGCCTGTATTTGCATATTGGACAGGCGGAATACCATTATTACATGTGCTGTCTTACTGACAAGTTAATTTATTACACAGCCGCTCCGCAGACAATGACGGCACAACACCGACTGCAACAAAAAAAATAAAAGTTTACATCGGTAATTACCCATTTATTAGTGGAAACTGCAATTCAGGCCAGAGGAGGCGGCTTTCGGAGAACGGCAACGATTGCTGTAACCAGGGCCGTCTTTAATGTTGATTGGACAATGAGGAAAAAAAAATCTTGGCCCCCCCCATGCAATTTTGCTCTCCGCCTCCTCTGAGACATACAATAAATATCAGCTAGACTTAAAATCACTTTACTGTATCAGATCAGGCAGTGATTGCAATTGGTTGCTAGAGGCTACAGCATATCATTACCGATTACTGGCTGGTTGCCAGCGGCTCTGATAGGCTTTCCGAGTACAGCCCTCAGGCTGTAATCAGCTTCCAAATACTTATCCAAGGGACACACGGGGGGTGCGTTCCTTGGATAAGACTGACAGGCGTCTCAGCCAATCAGGTTCACCAGTTCTGGTTACCGATAACCTGATTGGCTGAAGCGTCATCGAGGGCGGGAGAAAACATCGAAGGACCGTGGAATGAGGATGGCCGACCCCAGAAAGGTAAGTGCCGGGCAGGGGGGGCATCATTTTACAGGGCACAGTCGCGACAATTGGCACAGTGGCGACAATTGGAACAGTTGTGACAATTGGCACAGTGGCGACAAAGGGCGCAGTGGCGACAAAGGGCACAGTGGCGACAATTGGCACAGTGGCGACAATTGATGGGCACAGTGGCTGTGTTTGATGGCATGGCACAGTGGTGACAATTGATGGCACAGTGGTGAGAATTAATGTCACGGTGGCTTTTTTGATGGTACAGTGGTGACAATTGATGGCACAGTAGCTGTGTTTGATGGCACAGAGGTGACAATTGATGGCACAGTGGCTGCGTTTGATGGCACAGTGGTGACAATTGATGGCATAGTGGCTGCGTTTGATGGCACAATGGTGACAAGCGTTTGATGGGCACAGTGGCTGCATTTGATGGGCACAGTGGCTGCAATTGTTTTTTTTTAATTGTTTGTTTGCGCCCCCTTAGAGCACCAGCCGCCACTGCCGAGGGACAGACGGAAGTTCCTCCCACGTCGGTTTTTCGTTTTTTTCCGGTGGTTTTGGTTCCATTCGGTAAGCAGAATTCCGAAGGTCCGTCTCAATTAACTGAATACCTTCAGGGCACTCTTCATAGCCAAACACCCTCGTCCTTACTGTCATCAGCACCTAATCAACTAATGATAGCTGAAAATGAGCCGGGCCAATCCCAATAAATCCGAAGGATAGTCGTTTTTCTCTTTTAATGCCCTCCTCCCCTCCTTGCCGCTTCGTCCTACGGCACATTGCAGTAAATTAATGTCACCGCCGTTATTACAGTAACGCTCCTATGGCTTGTATTCAGACGGCCATCCTGAAATATTTTATCTCAGCATTTATTTGTTCATAAAAAAAAAGGGGGGGGGGATTTATAACGGGCCCTCTCGGATTCTGAGGGCTGCTTGGCCCGGCATCTGCAAACAGCTCCTCGTCTTCAGCGCCGAGATATAAGGATCTTTCCGAGAGGCCGCCAAAACATGTATATTACAAACAAACAGCGACGGGATAGGCAGATGGATACGATGTAGGAATTGCTGCTTTTCCATTTACAGAGTAGGCAGCAGTGGTCAACACTGTATCCTGGCCTAGGCCAACAAGGCCCAGGCCTAGGGCACAACTTTGCAGGGGGGCAGCACAGAAAGAGTCCCCGCCGGATTGCGATACACTGTTAGTGTAGCGCCAGTCTGATGGGGCGGACTGGGCTGAGCGGCAAATTAGTCTAGCACCCCCATAAAGCGGCCGCACTGTTTCCGGTATGTGGACGGCTGGCATTCCACAACTGTGGGGGTTATATCTTTTTATTCCTCTCCAAAAAAACTTTCTGAAAATTATAGGGTTATAGCCCCTGTCAGTTTATTTTTTACCATCCCCGTCCCATTGCAGAAATTTTCCTTCACTTCCTGCCCCATAGGCAAACAGGAAGTGAGAGGAAATCTATGCAAATTAAGGAAATCCATTTCCCCCCCAGGCCCTCAGAACTAGTGTCCCCACTCAAGACATTTCAGGGCGGGTCTTAAACAGAATGGGGTGTGACCTTGACAGGAAGAGGTGGGTCATATGTAAATTAGGGGGTGCTTGAGTTTAGTCAGGCCTAGGGCAGCACAAATCCTAAATACACTACTGGCAGTGGTAAATTAGCCATCTTGGGGGGGTTCTTTGGTTTTGTAGTATGCGTTTCAGCAGGGGGCGGGGACTGAAGCGGATTGGGTGGATTCTTTGGGGGAATTTTTTTAGTATTTTGCATTCTGCCCTTGCTTATTAACTCCTTCCCACCAGCCATACACATAAACTGTATGTGGGTGGGCCTTAACCACTTCAGTCCCGGAAGAATTGGCTGCTGAATGACCGTGAACATCTTTTTGCGTTTCGGCACTGCTCTTTGACTGACAATTGCGTGGTCGTGCGACGTGGCTTCCAAACAAAATTGAGAAACAAGCCCTACAAGAGCATTAGTACCCCCGTGAAAATGCCCCCCTCGGCTTATACTGGAGTCACCTTTGGGGACCCGGTACCGGCCGGGAGACATATAGCCCCACTCTTCCTCTACAAGTGTGCAAAGTTTGTTGTCCGGGGGACCTACGGCCAGGGAGCACCTATTTTTCAAAGCCAGGCACCCCTTCCATAGACTCCCATGTTAAACGGTAATTTCTCTGATAACTTTACTGACCCGGTATCGGGGTGGTCGTCAGTCCCCTGGACTCGGATCTTGGCACACATATAGCCCAATGTCTCCTCTACAAGTGTGCAAAGTTTGTTGTCTGGGGGACCTACAGCTGGGGAGTACCAATTTTTCAAAGCCGGGCACCCCTTCCATTGACTCCCATGTTAAATGGTCATTTCTCTGGTGAATTTGGGGACCCGGTACTGGGCAGTCGTCGGTCCCCTGGACTCGGATCTTGGCACACATATAGCCCAATGTCTCCTCTACAAGTGTGCAAAGATTGTTGACTAGGGAACCTACGGCTGGGGAGCATCAATTTTTCAAAGCCGGGCACCCCTTCCATAGACACCCATGTTAAATGTCAGTTTAGTCATGGACACAGTGAGGCATGGGCACAGTGAGGCATGGACACAGTGAGGCATGGGCACAGTGAGACATGGGCACAGTGACACATGGACACAGTGAGGCATGGACACAGTGAGTCATGGACACAGTGAGGCATGCACATGGACACAGTGAGGTTTGGGCACAGTGAGACATGGACACAGTGAGGCATGGGCACAGTGAGGCATGGGCACAGTGAGGCATGGACACAGTGAGACATGGGCACAGTGAGGCATGGGCACAGTGAGGCATGCACATGGACACAGTAAGACATGGGCACAGTGAGACATGGGCATAGTGAGGCATGGGCACAGTGAGGCATGGACACAGTGAGACATGGGCACAGTGAGGCATGGGCACAGTGAGACATGCACATGGACACAGTAAGACATGGGCACAGTGAGACATGGGCATAGTGAGGCATGGACACAGTGAGACATGGGCACAGTGAGGCATGGGCACAGTGGGGCATGCACATGGACACAGTAAGACATGGGCACAGTGAGACATGGGCACAGTGAGGCATGGACACAGTGAGACATGGGCACAGTGAGGCATGGGCACAGTGGGGCATGCACATGGACACAGTAAGACATGGGCACAGTGAGACATGGGCATAGTGAGGCATTGGCACAGTGAGGCATGGACACAGTGAGGCATGGACATGGACACAGTGAGGCAAAGTGAGGCATGCAGATGGACACCCTAGGCTTATACTCGAGTCAATACGTTTTCCCATTTTTTTGTGGTAAAATTAGGTGCCTCGACTTATATTCGGGTCGGCTTATACTCGAGTACATAAATGGGGTATAGCTTCACTTTACAAAGAATACCCAATCACATGCAAGGAAAAAAATAAAATTCATGTTTGCTTGAACGTGATTGGATGATGGAAGTCAGCAGAGATTGCCCTAATTTGCTAAGCTCTGGAGCAACTGCACTTGTAAAAGTGCCTGTAGTAAATCCACCCCGGATGTGTCCCGGTGACCATCGTCTTCGGCACAGAAAGTGATTGAAAAATCCACAAATTTGGAGTTGGCACTGAAACAGGAGATCGGGGGAAATCTTCCAATGGGGACACCTATTCTGGTGACAACTGTCTAAAGGGTTTTATCTCCTCTCGGGAACGTGGATCATTCAATGTCAGCTTTGGGTGGAGCTGGTTTTGCGATAACATCCGATGTCTCCGCAGTACCAGAGCTTAGAGAGCCGTACATCAACCCGGCAACACCGTAAATGAAATGCGACATTATCATTCATCAATTCGGAAGCCAATCACTTGATGTTTAGGCGGCGAGCCTGGAATATTCATATTTTCCTGCGACGTGTAAATTTCAGGCAGCCATTAAAATCCCTGCGCTTTATAATTAGGCCGCCTGTGATGGATACCGAGGTGGTTGGCGAAGATTACGAGTGAGTATGTCTCCCCGGGGACCAGAATTCCCTCTTCTGGAGGAACGGATGAACGGTGGGCGGGCGGGGGGGGGAGGGTGCGGGGATTGAGGATTGAAGGCCGTATGGATTCCAAAATATAGAAAAAGTTGGGCGACTTTCTACGGCTCACAAATTTAAAGCCAACCTGCAGCTTTCCAATTCTACCATAAAAGAGAAAATGGCCTTCTAAAACTACTTCTGATAAAAAGTCACCTTCAGGCCCAACAATGCAACCAATGAGGTGAGGGAAGGGGTGTGGCTTAACCCTGACCCCCGCCCAGCACAGATTTTTTGCAAAGTTGCACCTTTCTTAAGCCTCATACATACGATCGGACTTCCATCTGACTTTTTCGTGGATTTTGGTCCAAAGGGGCGTTGGCTACAAAATTTTCCATGCGTCGTTGTTTATATTGATGGGCCAGAAAGGAGGTGGGGCCCAGTGATGACTTTTTACTTCAAGTCAACCTCTGCATTTTAAGTCTCATACACACAATCGGACTTCCATCTGACTTTTCCGTGGATTTTGGTCCAAAGGGGCGTTGGCTACAAAATTTTCCATGCGTCGTTGTTTATATTGATGGGCCAGAAAGGAGGTGGGGCCCAGTGATGACTTTTTACTTCAAGTCAACCTCTGCATTTTAAGTCTCATACACACAATCGGACTTCCATCTGACTTTTCCGTGGATTTTGGTCCAAAGGGGCGTTGGCTAAAAAACTTTGCATGCCTCGTTGTTTATATTGATGGGCCAGAAAGGAGGTGGGGCCCAGTGATGACTTTTTACTTCAAGTCAACCTCTGAATTTTAAGCCCCATACACAGGATCCGACTTCCATCAGACTTTTCCGTGAATTTTGATCCGAAGGGGCGTGGGCCGTGAACTTTTTCTGCAAACACTCGGCACAACATTTTTAGCCAACTTTCACCAAATCACGTGGTTTTTCAGCTCTTTACCGCCACCCTATGGGCAACTTCTGCTATTGTTGTCTGATGTTTAGCATTGGTTCTGAGCATGCGTGTTTGTACTTTGGACTTTAGTCCGATGGACTTGTGTACACGCGATCGGATGATCCTCCATCGGATATCTGTTTTAAAAAGTTTAAGAGCATGCAAAGCGAACATTTGTCCGTTGAAAAATGCACCAAACAACAATCGTCCGATGGAGCATACAGACGGTCGGATTGTCCGATAAAACACGTCCGTCGGACCGTTGTTGTCGAAAAGTCCGATCGTGTGTATGGGCCTTTATTCTCATCATAAGTGTTACTGAACTAAGCTGGGGGGATGCAGGTCAAGTGAGCAACCCCAATCTTCGAGAAGTGGACACTCTAAAGGCCCATACACACGATCGGACTTTCCAACGTCCGACGGACGTGTTTTATCAGACAATTCGACTGTCTGTACGCTCCATCGGACAATTGTTGTCGGTTTTTCAACGGACAAATGTTCGCTGTGCATGCTGTCAAACTTTTCGACAACAGGATCATCCGATCGTGTGTACACAAATCCATCGGACTAAAGTCCAAAGTACAAACACGCATTCTCAGAACCAATGCTAAACATCAGACAACAATAGCAGAAGTTGCCCAAAGGGTGGCGGTAAAGAGCTGAAAAAACATGTGATTTGGTGAAAGTTGGCTGAAAAAGTTCTGCCGTGTGTATGCAGAGCAAGTTCACGGCCCACGCCCCTTCAGACCAAAATCCATGGAAAAGTCTGATGTAAGTCCGATCGTGTGTATGAGGCTTAAAATGCAGAGGTTGACTTCAAGTAAAAAGTCAGCGCTGGGCCCCACCTCCTTTCTGGCCCAACAATATAAACAGCAAGGCATGGAAATAGGGAGTCAGGAGAGGAGAGGAGGGAAGCCGGTGGTGCTGCAGAGGGAAGGGGTGGGGAGTCAGGAGAGGAGAGGAGAGGAGGGAAGCCGGTGATGCTGCAGAGGGAAAGGGTGGGGAGTCAGGAGTGGACAGGAGGAAAGCCAGTGGTGCTGCAGAGGAAAGGGGTGGGGACTCAGGAGAGGAGGGAAGCTGGTGGTGTTGCAGAGGGAAGGGGTGGGGAGTCAGGAGTGGACAGGAGGGAAGCCGGTGGTGCTGCAGAGGGAAGGGGTGAGGAGTCAGCAGTGGAGAGGAGGGAAGCCGGTGGTGCTGCAGAGGAAAGGGGTGGGGAGTCAGGAGAGGAGGGAAGCCGGTGGTGCTGCAGAGGAAAGGGGTGAGGAGTCAGGAGAGGAGGGAAGCCGGTGGTGCTGCAGAGGGAAGGGGTGGGTGTGTCAGGAGAGGAGAGGAGGGAAGCCGGTGGTGCTGCAGAGGGAAGGGGTGGGGAGTCAGGAGAGGAGAGGAGGGAAGCCGGTGGTGCTGCAGAGGGAAGGGATGGGGAGTCAGGAGATGAGAGGAGGGAAGCCGGTGGTGCTGCAAAGGGAAGGGTTGGGGAGTCAGGAGAGGAGAGGAGGGAAGCCGGTGGTGCTGCAGAGGGAAGGGGTGGGGAGTCAGGAGAGGAGAGAAGGGAAGCCGGTGATGCTGCAGAGGGAAGGGGTGGGGAGTCAGGAGAGGAGAGAAGGGAAGCCGGTGATGCTGCAGAGGGAAGGGGTGGGGAGTCAGGAGAGAAGAGGGGGGAAGCCGGTGGTGCTGCAGAGGGAAGGGTTGGGGAGACAGGAGAGGAGGGAAGCCGGTGGTGCTGCAGAGGGAAGGGGTGGGGAGTCAGGAGTGGACATTAGGAAAGCCAGTGGTGCTGCAGAGGAATGGGGTTCGGAGTCAGGAGAAGGGGGAAGCCGGTGGTGCTGCAGAGGGAAGGGGTGGGGAGTCAGGAGTGGACAGGAGGGAACCTGGTGGTGTTGCAGAGGGAAGGGGTGGGGAGTCAGGAGAGGAGAGGAGGGAAGTCGGTGGTGCTGCAGAGGGAAGGGGCGGGGAGTCAGGAGTGGACAGGTGGGAAGCCGGTGGTGCTGCAGAGGAAAGGGGTGGGGAGTCAGGAGAGGAGGGAAGCCGGTGGTGCTGCAGAGGGAAGGGGTGGGGAGTCAGGAGTGGACAGGAGGGAAGCCGGTGGTGCTGCAGGGGGAAGGGGTGGGGAGTCAGGAGTGGAGAGAAGGGAAGCCGGTGATGCTGCAGAGGAAAGGGGTTGGGAGTCAGGAGAGGAGGGAAGCCGGTGGTGCTGCAGAGGGAAGGGGTGGGGAGTCAGGAGTGGACAGGAGGGAACCTGGTGGTGTTGCAGAGGGAAGGGGTGGGGAGTCAGGAGAGGAGAGGAGGGAAGTCGGTGGTGCTGCAGAGGGAAGGGGCGGGGAATCAGGGGGATCTGTGCTGCACAGAATGATTAAGATGTGCATGGGCACAACCGGCACACCCTGTGCGTACGCCTATGCCTCTGCCTTACAGTAATGTGCATATTTAAAGCTAAAGTTTGATCATTCAAGGCCACTGAGTGATGAACATGAAAACTCCTATCCAGCAGAATGTGGAACTTTCAAAAATAAAAGCATAAAAAAATAAATAAAAATAAAAAACAAAGTCCAAAGAAAGTTGAAAATAATCCTTTTTCTCACCAAACCCGGCATTTTCCAGAAGCTCATGTTACAAACCACAGAACCGACTTTTTATTTCAGATGTAGCCCCCCCCCCCCCCCCACTATCCGGACCCGGCACATCATTCCTGAGACATTCCCGCAGACGCAGCACAAACAACAGTTTTTAACAAAGCAAATTGTGCGCTCGGAGATAAATCTGCAAGGCTACAAAGCTTCCATTTATTATACAAAGAGGAGCGGAAAAAACTTAGATTCTGCTGCGTTGCAGTCAATTTACAGCGAGCTGATTAATCACACCGGAGTTTCCAATAAATAAAGAAAACCTTAAAACTATAAGCGCGCCGCTCGCTCGCTCGCTGTAATGGCGGCGGTGCTAAAGAGCTGGGGATGGTGTGCGTGGGCTAATTCTACAGAAGCAGCCAATCAGAATCGTGTCTTCGCTGGTCTCACTACAGAGAAATACGTTTTGGTTGGTTACTGCACTCTGATCGCCGTCGCTGTCTTAGCGGATAAGCGAGTGAATGGAAACAGGAGGTGTCCGTGTGGCCGGAGGTCTTGGACGTCATTTTCCAATTCAGGCAGAAAAGTGGAAGCTCGCTTCTGAGGCGGCGTACACACGACCGAGGAACTCTACGGGCGAAATACATTGTTTTCCCCGTCGAGTTTCTTGTTCGGCTGTCGAGGAACTCATCGAGCCAAATTTTCCCATTGCTGTCGAGGAAATAGAGAACACGCTCTCTTTTTGGCTCGACGAGTTTCTCGACAGTTTTCTCGACAGTTTACACACGACCGGTTTCCTTGGCAGAATACGTCTCCCATCGAGTTTCTTGATGGATTCTGCCGTGAAAACCGTCCATGTGTATGTGGCCTGAATAGTGCCCCATTATTGCTGGGGGGATTATGGTGTGTGTGGGGGGGGGGTTGATTTTTAGGGGTTGGGCCCTTTAGTTCCAGTGAAGGGAACTCTTAAGACGTCATCATACCAAGACATTTTGGAAAATTTCATGCTCCCAACTTTGTGGGAACAGTTTGGGGACGTCCCCTTCCTGTTCCAACATGACTGCACGCTTTGCCGCCGTAAGTCCGAATGTGCGCCGTCGTATATGCGCGCCTGATTCTTAGAAACATTTACGCATAAATTCGGCCAACATACGAGCGGCGTAAGTCTCCTACGCCATCGTATCTTGGGTGCATATTTATGCTGGCCACTAGGTGGCGCTTCCGTTGATTTCCGCGTTGAATATGCAAATGAGCTAGATACGCCGATTCTCGAACTTACGTGCGCCCGTCGCAATTATTTACGCCGTTTACGTAAGACATACGCCGGCGTAAAGATAAAGCTGCTCTCTCGGTGGTGCAGCCCATGAAAGGTATGGACGTCGGAACATGCGTATCTTTTTACGTCGTTTGCGTAAGTCGTACGCGAATAGGGCTGTGCGTAAGTTACGTTCGTGTCATAGGTAGTGTTCGATGTATCTTAGGCATTCTATCCGACGCACACTGGGATACTTCCACGACGTTCGTTAAAAGCGGTAAATTACGCGGTGTCACGATTAATTTACATAAAACACGCCCACCTTTTCCTCATTTGAATTAGGCGTGCTTACGCCGGGACATTTACTCTACGCCGCCGTAACTTTGGACGCAAGTGCTTTGAGAATACTGCACTTGCTTCCTAAATTGCAGCGGCGTAGCGTAAATACAATACGCTGCGCCCGCTCATAACGTGTATAAGACCGGGTCTTATATTAATTTTGGCTACAAAAATCAAACTAGGGCTTATTTTCAGGGGATGTCTTATTTATTTACTGTATGTACAAAAATCTACATTTATTCAAAAACAGTCATGTCATCATGACGATCTTAGAGTGGTTGTAACCCCAAAAAGAAAAAAATATATCCTGATCCTTTAAAGCATGATAGCCAGCACAGTGACCCGCTGTAGCTCTTCTCCACTCTGAGCACTGCAGGGAAAGGGGCTGCTGACGTCGGAAAGGAGAAGATCTCCAGCCGGTCACGTGAGCACCCAGCGGCACTGTAAGTAAGGTATTTTCCAAAACAAAGTTAGAAAAGGAGACGCACTGCACATTATATAATCTTTTTACAAAACAGATTTTTACGACAACTTTAACTAGGGCTTATTTTCGGGGTAGGGCTTACATTGCAGCCATCCCCGAAAATAACGCTAGGTCTTATTTTCAGGGTAGGGCTTATTTTTAGGGAAACAGGGTAGTTACGCGGCCCTATGTGAATCTAGGCCAAAATGTTTATGGTATGCACACATTTTAATTATAAGTCTTCCTGTTAGTTGCTTCTCATAAAAAAACTAAAAAAAACTTAGCTCTTATGATCCAAAACCTAAAAAAGATAAACTTTTTATTGAAGTGAATTAAAAATTCAAAACCGAGCGGCCTGAATAGGATGTGAGCGGCGGAGCCGCACTTTTCGCGCTCGGGGTTGAGTGGCCTTCTCCTAGGCAGTCAATTATTAGAACACTTTGGAAACACGATCTGGTTTTATCCCGGCGCTCAGTAAGATCCGGGGGGATAGATTGGACGCGTCTCACGAAAGCTCCCGGACCTCGCTCTGTATAGATTTTCTCGCTGACATTCGTCGCTTTCTACTGAATGCCAAAACTGGCGGCGAGCCGTAAAAGGCAAGCGACTAATGTGAGCTCTTATCATTACCAGAAGGGCACGGAAAATGGGATCTCATGATTTTCATACAAGGGCTGCCCGCAACATATTTGTACATCATGGCGGGCCGCGCACAAATGTCACATGTTAACAATTGTTAGGCTAAGAACACAATGATGTATTATATTACCGTCTCCGGGGAGACATTTCTAAAGGGGGGGGGGAAGAAGATTCGCGGAGAGAAGAAGATCGGTACATCAGAACTCAAGACGCAGAGCGTAGCTAGAAGATGTTTACTCGAATCCGCGCCGCGCGGATCTGTCCGATGCCATGTCTACTATCAAATAGTGTTGCTCACGAATATTCGCATTGCGAATATTCGTTACGAATATTGCATATTCGAGTATTCGCGAATAAATCTAATATCGCGGTGAATATTCGCTATTGCGAATATTCGTATTTTTACAAATTTATTTTTAAAACAGATCACATCCTAGTGATCTCCATCGATGTCTAAAAGCATTGCTGGTATGATTAGAGACCCTGGGCCGAGTAGCTGAGGCGATCCTTTTATGTTGCCGAAAATTCGCAATGCGAATATTCGTATTGCGAATATTCGCGAATACTTTCTCTGCCCTTCTGTGTTTTGTGTATAAAAAAAAAAATAGCTTTAGTTTAGTCATATAAGTTTGTGTAAGTAGAGTTAGTGTTTAGTGCATATTAGTTTAGTAATCCAGGAAATGATCTCCGTTTTCGCGTGTTGACGAGAATTTCGCAATCAATTTCGCATTCGCATTAGCGAAATTTCGCATTCGCATTAGCGAAATTTCGCAAAAATTTTTTTTTGCTAAAATATCACGAATATTTCATATTAACGAATATTTCGCGAATATTCTTCTATATATTCGTGAACTATCGCGAAATCGAATATGGCGTATTCCGCTCATCACTACTATCAAAGAGGTAGGAGCTTCTCGAAAGATTCTGTAACTAGGCCAACATCCAAAACTGATATAAAATACAAAAGTTTCCCCTCAGGGGCAGGACTTTATGGGCACTGATTAGTATAACCACAAAGGGTAAAAAATAATTAAATATTTATTTTACACAAATAGACAATATTAGACAAAAATTCATAAAATAATTGTCATGGAAACCAAACAAAAATAGACAAAACTTTCATTGAACCCCTTGATCTCCGGAAGATTAACCCAACAATTTTAATCTATGTAGAAAATTTTCTTTAACCACTTCAGCCACTTTTTGCGATTCGGCACTGCGTCGCTTTAACTGACAATTGCGCGGTCGTGCGGCCTGGCTCCCAAACAAAATTGGCGTCCTTTTTTCCCCACAAATAGAGATTTCTTTTGGTTGTATTTTTATCACCTCTGCGGTTTTTATTTTTTGCGCTGTAAACAAAAATAGAGCGACGATTTTGAAAAAAATAATATATATATTTTTTAATTTTTGCTATAATAAATATCCCCCCAAAATATATATAAAAAATATTTTTTTTCCTCAGTTTAGGTCGATACGTATTCTTCTACCTATTTTTGGTAAAAAAATTAAAATCACAATAAGCGTTTATTGAATGGTTTGCGCAAAAGTTATAGCGTCTACAAAACAGGAGATAGTTTTATGGCATTTATATTAATATATATATTTTTTTTTACTACTAATGGCGGCAATCAGCGATATTTATCGTGACCATTTTGGGACCATTGTCATTTTTACAGCGATCAGTGCTAAAAAAAAGGCACTGATTACTGTAAAAATGACACTAGCAGTGAAGGTGTTAACTTGTAGGGGCGCTGAATGGGTTAAGTGTGTCCTAGGGAGTGATTCTAACTGTCAGGGGGTGTGTCTATGTGTGACACGTCACTGATTGCTGCTCCCGATGACAGGGAACAGACAATCAGTGACAGTGTCACTAGGAAGAACACGGAGATGTTGTTTTTACACTGACATCTCCCCCTTCTTCAGCTCTGTGACCCGTTCGCGGGACACCGGCGGACTTTGAGTCCGTGGGCACGGCCATGGAGCTCACGACAGGGTCGCGAGCACACCGGCACACGACCACGCGGCGGCAAATTAAAAGGGACGTATATATATGCCCATATGCGCAGCCGTGCCATTCTGTCGACGTAAAAACTTGTGCGTCGGTCGGCAAGCGGTGTTGATGTAAGATGTGTTATTTACAAGTTAAAAACATTTTTTTTTGCTAGAAAATGACTAAGAACCCCTAAACATTATACGCCGACGCGGGATATACGTGAATCTGGCCCACAGACACATAGGGCCAGATTCACGTATATCCCGCGTCGGCGTAGCGTAAGCCATTTACACTACCCACCGCAACTTACTAGAGCAAGTGCCGTATTCTCAAAGCACTTGCTTCGTAACTTGCGGCGGCGTAGTGTAAATGGCCCGGCGTATCCCCGCGTAAATCGAAGGGGGCGGCTTGTATTTAAATTAAGCGCGCCCCCGCGCCGAACGAACTGCGCATGCGCCGGCCGAAAAAAACCCCAGTGCACATGCTCCAACTCACGTCGGAAAACGTCGAAGAAACCGACGTGAAAACAACGTGATCGTCACTTACGCAATTCCCTATTCGCGAACGACTTAGTTAAACTACGTAACCGACGGAAAAAGACGACGCTGACCCGACGCCATACTTAACATGGCATACGACGGACCTTCGTAAACGAACCCCTCATATAGCAGGGGTAAGTTTACGCTTACGGAAACGACGTAAACGACGACGAGGCGGCGTAAAAACGTTCGAGAATCGGCGTATCAGGCTCATTTGCATACGAGAAATCGACGTAAACGCCACCTAGCGGCCGGCGTAACATTACATTTAATATCCGACGGTGTAAGATTATTACGCCAGTCGGATCTTAGCGTAAATCCAGCGTATCTTGTTTTCAGGATAGAAAACAATGATCCGCCGGCGGGAAATTCGAATTACGCCGGTGTATGTCTAGATACACCGGCGTAATTCTTTTGAGAATCTGGCCCATACAGTATACATACACAATATACACACACTGAAAAGATACTGGAGAGGCGGGGCAGCTATAATCTTGGGATTTTTTTTAAAAACACCGATTTTTACATACTGTCCCTGGTTTTACTGAGGCTGGCAACCCTGGTGGGGGCCCCTAGTGGCATGGGGTCCTCAGGCAGTGCACGAATAGTCAGTCTGCCCCTGGGCTGGACTCATGGATTAGGGGGGGCGGTGCCCCGCGCCCTGCATGTAGATTAGAGGCTGGACTCATGGATTAGGGGCGGCGGTGCCCCGCGCCCTGCATGTAGATTAGAGGCTGGACGGGTGGATTATGGGGGCGGCGCCCCTGTGCCCTGCATGTAGATTAGAGGCTGGACGAGTGGATTAGGGGAGCGGCGCCCCGCGCCCTGCATGTAAATTAGAGGCTGAACGCGTGGATTAGGGGGACGGTGCCCCGTGCCCTGCATGTAGATTAGAGGCTGGACGGGTGGATTATGGGGGCGGCACCCCTGCGCCCTGCATGTAGATTAGGGACTGGACGCATGGATTATGGGGGCGGCGCCCCTGCGCCCTGCATGTAGATTAGAGGCTGGACGGGTGGATTATGGGGACGGCACCCTTGCGCCCTGCATGTAGATTAGGGACTGGACGCATGGATTATGGGGGCGGCGCCCCTGCGCCCTGCATGTAGATTAGAGGCTGGACGCGTGGATTAGGGGGGCGGCGCCACTGCGCCCTACATAAGCGTTTACCAATAAGATTAAACCGCCAAAACGCACCGGGCACCTTCTGCGACTTTAATACCTTAAGGTCTCTCTCCTGTCCGGCCTTTTTAAAGCGAGGTTTTTTAGCCCTTTCTCTCTTTTTTTCTTCCTCCCTCCATCCCCTGACAAGCTCACAATTTTCAGAAAAGAAAGCTCGCATTAATTAAGACGGTGCCAGCTGTAATTTTCTTGGGAAGTAAATTTCTACACAACTAAAAGGTTACAGGGACCTTTTCACTGTCAAAATTTACTACAGACTGTGAATGTTAATGCGTCTAATGAAGACATGGTCCGTGTCCCTGAACTTAAAACTACCCTGAACACAGCCGAGAGAGAGAGAGAGAGAGAGAGAGAGAGAGAGAGAGAGAGAGAAGGGAAGAGAGGAGAGGAAAAAATAAAAACTCTCATTGACGAATATATGGGAATCTGCGGCATTGATGGCGGGGAGTATAAAGTGCCGAAATGTAATTATTGTATTCGGATCACTTTGTTTTCTAAACACAGGGTATAGTATGAATCAGGGCCGCCATCAGGAATTTTGGGGACCCTTACACAGCTTCAGGCATGGGCCCCCTGGAGCAGAGAACCATGGGGGGGGGGGGGTTCCGCCGCAAATTGAGAAAGAAATGGGGGGATGGCCGCTAGCTTAGAAGCGGGGGGCGCCGTGACTTGAGAATGGGGGGGGGGCTTTAGGTGCTGACCAACAAAAAAAAAACATATTTTTATATATTTTTTTAAAAGGGGGGTGCCATCCGGGGGCCCTGGGGACCACCGGACCCCTAAAGCCTCGTACACACGAGGGGATATGTCCGCTGAAAACGGTCCGATGGACCGTTTCAGCAGACATCTCCGCTCGTGTGTATGGGCTAGCGGACAGATTTCTCCACCCGACAGATTTCAAAGCATGCTTTGAAATCTATCCGGTGGGAATCTGTCCGCCCGACATGTCTGCTGGTTAGTACACTTACCAGCAGACATGTCGTCCCCCACCGCCGCCGCCGAATGGATTCGGCGCATGCGCGGAAGTGTTTAACTTCCTGGTGCGGTGACGTGGCGGTGACGTGGTGGCGTCAACGTCACCGCCGCGTCACCGCCACGTCACCGCGCCGTCCGGCGGCGGGGAATTTGATCCGATGGGGTGTACACCCCATCGGATCAAACTCCCGATCGGACATATCCGATGGAAATGGTCGGCGGACCGTTTTCATCGGATATGTCCGATCGTGTGTACGAGGCCTTAGAGGTTGGGGGGGGTGGGAGGAATTTGGGTGCTGACGAAAAATAAAAAATAATAAGAAAATAAAAAATAAATTATTAAAAAAATAAAAAAGGGGGATGCCATCCGGGCCCCTGGGGACCACCAGTCCCCTTAGGCCGCATACACACAACCAAATCTGTCTGCTGGAAACGGTCTGCCAGACCGTCCCAGCAGACAGATTCGATCGTGTGTACGGGCGAGCAGACGGATTTGGCCAGCCGACAGATTTGAAAGCATGCTTTCAAATCTGTCGGCTGGGAACCCGTCCGCCCGACATGTCTGCTGGTTAGTACGCTAACCAGCAGACATGTCTTCTGATTTACTTCCTGGTGCGGTGACGTGGTGGCGTCAACGTCACCGCCACGTCACCGCGCCGTCTGCCGGCGGGGATTTTGGTTTGATCGTGTGTACACGATCAAACCAATACGTCCCCAGCAGACAGATTTGTTCAAATCGGTCTGCCCGACCGATTTGAACAAATCTGTCTGCTCGTGTGTATGGGGCCTTAGGCCTCGTACACACGATCGGACATATCCGATGAAAACGGTCCGCGGACCATTTCCATCGGATATGTCCGATCGGGAGTTTGATCCGATGGCGTGTACACACCATCGGATCAAATTCCCCGCCGCCGGACGGCGCGGTGACGCGGCGGTGACGTTGACGCCGCCACGTCACCGCCACGTCACCGCACCAGGAAGTTAAACACTTCCGCGCATGCGCCGAATCCATTCGGCGGCGGCGTGGCGGCGGTGGGGGACGACATGTCTGCTGGTAAGTGTACTAACCAGCAGACATGTCAGGCGGACAGATTCCACCGGATAGATTTCAAAGCATGCTTTGAAATCTGTCGGGTGGAGAAATCTGTCCGCTAGCCCATACACACGAGCGGAGATGTCTGCTGAAACGGTCCATCGGACCGTTTTCAGCGGACATATCCCCTCGTGTGTACGCCGCCTTAGAGGTCAGGAGGGGCTTTGGGTTCTGAAAAAAAAATAATAATAATAATTATAAAAAAAAAATTATACAATGTTTTATTTTTTATTTTTTTTTATAAAATAAATAAATAAGGGGGATGCCATCCGGGCCCCTTACGGGTGTACTGCCTGTACCCCCCTGATGGCGGCCCTGGTATGAATAGTAGGAATTGCCTCCTTTGAAGACTTTATTTTTTATTTTTTTATCATCTTCTCGACACCGACAGTGCAAGAAAATCGCAGATTAAAAAAAAAAAAACCCCACCAGCCTATCTTGATGAAAAGAGTTATTGTTTAATGCTGCGTGCGTGCTACCCTGCGAAACGCGTTCATTGGCTTCAGTTACAGATAATTATTCCCTGTCACTTAAGCTGTTGTCTTCGGCGGATGACGAGGTGCGATAAAGCTTTGCGGCTAATTATAAGGCTGTTTTATTAGCAAAGAAACATATAGTTTAAGACGGTCGATTTGCAGAACAAGTGTTCGCAGGGTAAAACCCCGGCGTGACGCGAACTTGTGACTTTATCAGTGGCTCTTTCTGCTACAGCCTTTTTTTTAGACTTTGTGCAAACGGCGGGAGGTGGAAAAAACGGTGGCCTTAACCACCTCCATACCGGCCTATTCTGGCACTTCTCTCCTACATGTACAAATCATCATTCTTTTGCTAGAAAATTACTCAGAACCCCCCAAACATTATATATTGTTGTTTTTTTAAGCAGACACCCTAGGGAATAAAATGGCGGTCATTGCAACCTTTTATCTTGCACGGTATTTGCGCAATAATTTTTCAAACGCCTTTTTTGGGGGGAAAATGGTTTCATTAATTTAAAAAATAACAAATCAGTAAAGTTAGCCCAATTTTTCTAAAAAATATGAAAGATGAAGTTACGCCGAGTAAATAGATACCTAACATGTCATGCTTTAAAATGCGCACACTCGTAGAATGGCGCCAAGCTTTGTTACTAAAAATCTCCATAGGCGACGGTTTGATTTGTTTTACAGGCTACCAGTTTAGAGTTACAGGGCCAGATTCTCATACATTTTCGCTGGCGTAGCGTAAGCCATTTACACTACGCCGCCGCAACTTAACAGAGCAAGTGCCGTATTCTCCATTCTCCTTGCTCCGTAGTTTGCGGCGGCGTAGTGTAAATGGCCCAGCGTAAGGCCGCGTAATTCAAAGGGGGCGGCTTGTATTCAAATTAAGCGCGCCCCCGCGTCGATCGAAATGCGCATGCGGCGGCCGGGGAAAAAGCCCAGTGCGCATGCTCCAGCTCACGTCGGAAAGCGTAGTTGAAACAGACGTCAAAACGACATGAGCATCACTACGCAATGCCCTATTCGCGATCGACTTAGTAAAACGACGTAACCGATGGAAAAAGCCGACGCTGACCCGACGCCATACTTAACATGGCATCCGACGGCACCCGACGGTACTGCGTAAGGTTACCACTCATATTAGCAGGGGTAACCTTAGGCGGACGAAAACGACGTACGCGACGATGGGGCGGCGTAAAAGCGTTCGGGAATCGGAGTAGTAGCCTCATTTGCATAGGCAAATGAGAAAACAACGTAAAGGCCACCTAGTGGCCGGAGTTGTTATTACATCTACGATCCGCAAGTGTAATACAATTACACTTGTCGGATCTTCACCCGTATCTATGCCAAAGTGATTCTAGGAATTACTCGCATAGATACCCGGGGAAAAACTGCGATACGACGGGGTATCTGAGATACCCCGTCGTAGCACCTCTGAGAATCTGGCCCACAGAGAAGGTCTGGTGCTAAAATTGTTACTGGCACTTTAACGCACACGGTGATACCACACATGTGTGGTTTGAACGACGTTTACATACGTGGGTGGGACTTACGTGTGCGTTCGCTTCTGAGCGTGAGCTACTGGGGACAGGGGCTTTTAAAAAAATATATATATATAATTTATTTTTGTAATAGAAAATGTGTGTGACAGGTCCTCTTTATGGAGAGATGCGGGGTCAATAAGACCCCACATCTCTCCTCCAGGCTGGAAAGCATGAGATTGTGAAAAAAAAAATCACCGATCTCATGCTTACTAGCTGCAATCACTTTGTTTACTTCTGGGTACCCTGGCGTGATGTCATCACATCGCGCCTGGGCCTCCAATGGTCATAGAGATGACTGGAGACCATCTGGTCACCAGTCATCTCTATGTTTCCCATCCGGCGCCGGACGATTCTTTCTCCGTGCCCCCGGTGACACAGGAGAGCCCGGAGAAGCACTGGATGGAGGGGGGGATGTCCCCTCCCGCCGCCTATAAGAACGATCAAGCGGCGGAACCGCTGCTATGAACGTTCTTATGGTGCGCAGAATCGCCACCGGCAAATAATGATATCTGAATAATGCCTCTAGCTGCCCCCATCATTCAGATATTCTCTAACAAAGCCCAGGACTTTATATGACTATGGGCCGATATTGAAGTGGCTAAAGGGTTAACCGGTTGTGCTCAAGTAAGAATCTGAATAATTTGTCTTTAATCACTTCAACCCCCGGAGGATTTGGCTGCCGAATGACCTGTCCATTTTTTGCGATACGGCACTGCGTCACTTTAAAAGGGGTTGTAAAGGTTTGTTTTGTTATTTTCTAAATAGGTTCCTTTAAGCTTGTGCATTGTTGGTTCACCAAGAACCCGGTGCACACAGGGGCGGCGCGACTTTGGGGGCGACTCAGCAAGGCAATCTCAAGACGACTTCAGAGGCGACTTGCAAAATGACTTCTGTATTGAAGTCAATGCAAGTCGCCCCCAAAGTAGGGTGACCACATTTCCAAATTGCCATTCAGGGACACCCCACCCTGTCACCTTCCCCAAAAAAAGATGAGGGGGGTGGGGGGAAATGTAGTCTTGGGGTTGATGGGAAATTAGACCAGGCCAAAATGAGGAACAAATGAGGAGGAAAGAGGAACAAAGGGACTTTGTTCCAAATGAGGGACAGTCCCTCTAAATCAGGGACAGTTGGGAGCTATGCACTTACCTTTCTGAATTCTCCACTCACATCCAGGTGGATCAAATACCTGCTCCCCCTGCCCCACCCTGTATTTCCTCTCTCTACACTACAGGACATGCCAGCCAGTGGGAGGAACCATTATAAGTAGTGGGGGGGGGAGCGGGTATTCAACTCACCTGGAGCAGATGAATACCTACAGCCGACTGGCATTTTACCAGAAAGGGAAGCACAGATGGTCTTTGTAACGGAATGGCCCGTGGGACCCAGAGGCTCTTGAAGGGTGTGGGGTACTCCTGTTTCAGCTTCACCAATGACTCTTGTGTCTAGGGTCATCCTATGTCCACTAGGGGCATAGGATGACTGAGAAATGATATCTCGGATTACATGAGATGGGACAGTAATGATAATTCACAATGTTTTCCAGGATATCTTGAAATATTACAGGTTGTTGATTCTAAACCCAACCGGTCAATAGAAAGAGTGATTCATTGAATGTGGGAACACAGACTGTTAAGGTGTTTAATGTTGTCTGCTACGGTCATGTAAACTAACCCTAGTCTGGCTTCTAAAGACCTTTTCATTGTGTGATGCTAATTGACACTGTGTTGTGTGAAAGTCTTATTGATGATAAATGTGTATTGTATAGCAGGTGAAAAGAGCTTATCTCAGGGTCACCATGTCTGGGTAAAAGGATTAGTAATTAACTCATGTAGATTATCTCGGTGCCAAAAAGTCTGACTAAAGATGTGTATTGGGCTCCTTGTGTCATGTTGTGGGTGGAGTTGATTCATTGTTCACTCTTGGTTTCTACTGCCCGAGTTTACCATTAAAGTATCTATCCGTTTGAACCAGATTCTGGGGAATCCTATGGGTCGTGTTCGTCTGCCGGATTGTGGAGTGTCGATAAGCTGTCGTGGGTTGGTGGAATGGAATATCGTAAACGGCGTTAACGCCGTTACAGTCTTTTTTATAGGGCTGGCCTTTTTTTGTTTGTACTTTTTACCTACTTTATGGGATAAAAACAAAGATTAATAACCAGAAGTCACGTTTTTTTTTTCACCCCAATACGCTAAAATCTCATTGGGTGCTCTGGGCTTCAGAATCTTTCACAAAGCAGTTGAGCTCTTCAGGGCTGTAAATACATATGTGAGCCTCCATTTTCTGGCTCGGTCTTGTAGGTGGAGGGGAATAAGTCATATATACATTTATCTATCCGTCTTGTATATGTGCGGCTGGCAAGGAGCTTATGATCTCCCTCCTCCTGACAGATCTCCCGCAGACCAAGTCACGGCTAATCGTAAGAGCACTTGTTATGGTGTCAGGGAGAGACATCTGCTTGACTGAAGGATGTAGCGCAATCAGGGAGCCTGACAGCCGGCCGCTCTCCTCTCAGCGATTGCGCCCAGCAGGGGTCATGGCGTTGGATGCAATGTTTATGGTCAGGCCGGCAGAGATGAGCCGGTGGGACTGACACTGCCGAAGGAAGATGAAAGAAGGCCGAGAGTGGACAGAGAGCGACAATGATCAGTACAGCGAGGGTCGTTATCGCCCGTCTTTCCCTGTTTCTAGTGAAGATCCCAAAAACAATTCACCAATCAGGATAATCAGGACCAGGGCTGGACTGGGACAAGAATTTGGCCCTGGACTTCACCCAGACCAGCCCACTTTAATTTTTCAAACGCGCACAAAAACAGTATATGAACTATACGCAATTGCGCAAAAGAAAATAAGTAAAAACATTCCACTGCAAGTATAAACAACTTTATTTTTCAGGATACTCAGAGAGCCCCCCACTTTCATCAGGGTCCCCAGAGAGCCTCCTGCTTAAATCAAGGTCCCCAGAGCGCCCCCTTACATAAGAGACCACAGAGAGCCCCCCTTACATCAGAGTTCCCAGAGAGCCTCAGCCTTGCATCTGGGTCCCCAGAGAGCCCCCCGCTTTCATCAGGGTCCCCAGAGAGCCTCCTGCTTACATCAGGGTCCCCAGAGTGCCCCCCCTTACATGCAGGGGCGCCGCCCCCCTAATCCATGCATCCAGCCCCTAATCTACATGCAGGGCGCAGGGGCTCTGCCCCCCTAATCTATGCGTCCAGGCCCTAATCTACATGCAGGGCGCAGGGACGCCGCCCCCCTAATCCATGAGCCCAGCCCAGGGGCGGACTGGCCACTAGGGGGCCCCATCAGGGTTGCCAGTAAAACCAGGGACAGTATGTAAAAATCTGTGTTTTAAAAAAAAATCCCAACATTATAGCTGCCCCGCCTCTCAGTCCCCCAGAGAGCCTCTCCTTACATCAGAGTCCCCAGAGAGCCCCCCTTACATCAGAGTCCCCAGAGAGCCCCCCTTACATTAGAGTCCCCAGAGAGCCCCCCCTTACATCAGAGTCCCCAGAGAGCCCCCCTTACATCAGAGTCCCCAGAGAGCCCCCTTACATCAGAGTCCCCAGAGAGTCCCTCCTTACATCAGAGTCCCCAGAGAGCCCCACTTACATCAGAGTCCCCAGAGATCCCCCCTTACATTAGAGTCCCCAGAGAGCCCCCCTTACATCAGAGTCCCCAGAGAGCCCCCCTTACATCAGAGTCCCCAGAGAGTCCCTCCTTACATCAGAGTCCCCAGAGAGCCCCACTTACATCAGAGTCCCCAGAGAGCCCCCCTTACATTAGAGTCCCCAGAGAGCCCCTCCTTACATCAGAGTCCCCAGAGAGCCCCCCTTACATTAGAGTCCCCAAAGAGCCCCCCTTACATCAGAGTCCCCAGAGAGTCCCTCCTTACATCAGAGTTCCCAGAGAGCCCCCCTTACATTAGAGTCCCCAGAGAGCCCCTCCTTACATCAGAGTCCCCAGAGAGCCCCTCCTTACATCAGAGTCCCCAGAGAGCCTCAGTCTTGCATCTGGGTCCCCAGAGAGCCCCCCTACTTACATCAGGTTCCCCAGAAAAAGGGCGGGTAATGAGATATGATGCAGAGAGGTCATGGCAGGTAGTGGCTTGTGGACCCGTGGTTGGGAACCCCTGGGACTCGGGGATATGAGCCCCAGATTTGGGGCTATAGCTATAGCCCCTAAAGCCTGCCCCTAGTGACACCACTGGCTGTCGCTGAAACCGGCCCACTGAGCCATCGGCCCACCGGGAAACTCCCGGTAGTCCCAATGGCCAGTACATGCCTGATTAGGACCAAAACTAAAATTCCTGTGGCTCACAAAAACAATCAAAGCGGATTCCCGTCATGTCAATGCATTTCGGCTCGTTTAACACAAACACATTTACATGTATATTATGTTGTGTGTTATATTAGTAGACGAAAACATTTTTATCTTAAATTTTATCTTAAAACTATATGAAAATTACTCAGAATTTTCAGCAATTGATGAAAATCAATTAAATTCATTTTTTGTCAACGAACGAAGATGTAACGTAAATGTTAGGGAGGCGATTTCTCATGGGACTTGTAGTATTTTTGGAGTATCCCACTGCCATCCTAGGGTCCTATCCAAGTTTGTTCAGCAATAAATATAAAAATGCAGCCCCTAGACTGTTTTTTGAGCCAGAAGAGTGAATGTTGCTGTGTGCCTGGTTGCGCTTCACCAGTGCGTAAAGAAACCTGCAGCCAATCAGCGGGCCCTTTCGTGGGTGAGCACTTCATTAGCAAGGGAGACTTGTGCAAATTCTCAGTTGCCCCTCTGGGGAGTGAGCGCTACATTAGCAAGGGAGACTTGTGCCTATTCTCAGTGGTTCCTCCGGGGGGTGAGCGCTACATCAGCAAGGAAGACTTGTGTATTTTCTCAGTGGCTCCTCCGGTAGTGAGCGCTACATTAGCAAGGGAGACTTGTGCATTTTCTCAGTGGCCCCTCCGGGGGTGAGCACTACATTAGCAAGGGAGACTCGTGCAAATTCTCAGATGCCCCTCTGGGGGGGTGAGCGCTACATTAGCAAGGGAGACTTGTGCAAATTCTCAGTTGCCTCTCTGGGGGGTGAGCGCTACATTAGCAAGGGAGACTTGTGCCTATTCTCAGTGGTTCCTCCGGGGGGTGAGCACTACATTAGCAAGGGAGACTTGTGCCTATTCTCAGTGGCTCCTCCGGGGGGTGAGCACTACATCAGCAAGGAAGACTTGTGTATTTTCTCAGTGGCTCCTCCGGGAGTGAGTGCTACATTAGCAAGGGAGACTTGTGCACATTCCGCTGAATTTTTTTCAGAGGGGGGCACTTCAGCAGCGGTGATACACAGTCGCATTTAATTTTCTTAAAACGCTAACGGGGGTTAAACGCGCCCAGCTAGTGGCCGCATAGCACAGCTAAAACGATGGTAAAGCACCGCTTTTTAGTGGCACGTTACCGATAACGTGGTCAGCTGGCAGTGTGAAATAGCTCTTGAGATAATTCAGCTTCACTCCATGCCCATATAAATATAGCCTAGAGAATGTACAGACCCCCCTTTAGCACAGACCCCCTCCTTTCAGCACAGATGGACCCCCCCTTCAGCACAGACCCCCCTATTCTGCACAGACCCTTCCATTCAGCACAGATGGACCCCCCTTCAGCATACCCCCCCCCCTATTCAGCGCAGACCCCTCCATTCGGCACAGACCCCCTTCAGCACAGACGGATCCCCCCCCCATCCCCTTCAGTACCTCAGATCAGCCATCAGCATGGCACAGGCTGGGCCGAGGCCGAGACCGCTCAGACAGCCCGCGGCCGCTAGACTCTTCAACACCTTTTCGATTTTCCAGGGGGGGGTCAATTGCCCCCCCCTTGCCCTATGGAGCGGATGCCCATGCTTGTGCATATTCTCAGTGGCCCCTCCGGGGTGAGCGCTACATTAGCAAGGGAGACCTGTACATATTCGCAGTGGCCTCTCCTGGAGTGAGCACTGCATTAGCAAGGGAGACTTGTGCATATTTTTAGTGGCTCCTCCAGGGTTGAGCACTACATCAGCAAGGGAGACTTGTGCATATTTTCAGTGGCCCCTCCGGGGGTGAGCACTACATTAGCAAGGGAGAGTTGTGCATATTCTTAGTGGCTCCTCCAGGGGGGAGCACTACATCAGCAAGGGAGACTTGTGCATATTTTCAGTGGCCCCTCCGGGGGTGAGCACTACATTAGCAAGGGAGAGTTGTGCATATTCTCAGTGGCCCATCCCGGGGTGAGCACTACATTAGCAAGGGAGACTTGTGCATATTATCAGCAGCTCTTCCGGGGGTGAGCACTACATTAGCAAGGGAGACTTGTGCATATTATCAGCAGCTCTTCCGGGGGTGAGCACTACATTAGCAAGGGAGACTTGTGCATATTATCAGCAGCTCTTCCGGGGGTGAGCACTACATTAGCAAGGGAGACTTGTGCCTATTCTTAGTGGCCCCTCCAGGGGTGAGCACTACATTAGCAAGGGAAACCTGTACATACTCTCAGTGGCTCCTCAGGGGGTGAGCACTACATTAGCAAGGGAGACTCGTGCATATTTTCAGTGGCTCCTCCGGGGGGTGAACACTATATTAGCAAGTGAGACTTGTGCCTATTCTTAGTGGCCCCTCCGGGGGTGAGCACTACATGCTTCATTAGTTATTATTCATAAGTCAACACTTCTTTTCTGCTTCTATAGAACTTTCAGACTCAGTTTTGCGCTGTCTGTCCTCGCTCTTCGGGATGCCGTCTCCCGGCGACAAGGCTAAACTCCTCAAATAGCAGAAATCTTTCGTTTGGCACTTCCTGCGTATTAATGCGAGCGGCCTCCTCAGAATAACACTACTTACTGCTTGTCACTCGCCTCTTCACTCGATCCGGTCATGTCACCCACTGAGCCCCCAGTGCACATCCCCTCTATGGGAATTGTTCTTGAAGACACCGTAATGTTCTCGCCTGAGCAGGATCCCGTAGCTCCTCCATCTTTAACGTCCTCCTATGACAGAAAGCTCTGATAGAACAATTAGATTTCCAGGTGGTGTCAACACAAGTGGCATTCTCAAGTGGGGGTGGGGGGGGCGACTCCGGAATTGTCATCTGCTAAGAGAATAGAACGGTCTGCTGTCCTCGGAGATAACATAAACATCTTTTACTGGCTAAATATTTATCGTCTTTGAGATTTTCCTGTGAAAATGAAATAGCGCGGACCTTTGTCCCTCGGATCGCACGTTCATGTTTTTCTGGAATTAGTAAAAAAAAAAAAATTATTTCACAACCCAGAAAATATACACCGGCTGTGTTCATATGACCGCATGGCATCTCACTTACAGGACCATATAAGTATTTCATGTGGAACCAAACCCAACAATTTACAATTTTCTAAATAATGAATCTTGCAAAAAGTGGTTCTAAAGGCTGGACCTACCTTAACCACTTAAAGACCCCTCCCCCACACAGATATACTGCGGCAGGGCGGCCCTCCTGCTGGAAATCAAGTACAGGTATGTGTTTTTTTTTTGCAGTGGGCCTTTGATGCGTGCGTGCGCCGAAGATCCGCTCCTGCTGTGATCTCTATGCGCTGGCCCCTAATCTCCATGCTGTTTGGACAGAGCAATGGCTAAGGAGGGAAAAGTTGTCACCGCCTTGGAGGCCGCCATGTTTTTGGTTACTAGCGATTGGACTAACAATATCCACTCATTATATTGTGTACCGTAGTGCAGTGGTTCTCAACCCTGGCCTCCAGTACCCCCAACATGCAATGTTTGCAGGTTTTGCTTTATCTTGTACAGGTGCTTTAACCTCTTCCCAACCAGCCGCCGCAGTTATACTACGGCAGGTTGGCTCCCCCTGTGCGAACCGTTGTAGCTGTACGTCGGCTCTTTAAGACATCTCCAGCATCGCGCGCATTTCCCCTGGAGTGATGACCGCCACGCACCCGCGATCGCTCGTGAAAGAGCGAGAACCAAGATCTGTGTGTGTCCGCCGTGCACCTGCGATCGCTCATGACAGAGCGAGAACCGTGATCTGTGTGTGACCGCCATGCACCCGCAATCGCTCGTGAAAGTGTGAGAACCAAGATCTGTGTGTGTCCGCCGTGCACCTGCGATCGCTCATGACAGAGCGAGAACCGTGATCTGTGTGTGACCGCCATGCACCCGCAATCGCTCGTGAAAGTGTGAGAACCGAGATCTGTGTGTGTCCGCCGTGCACCTGCAATCGCTCCTGACAGAGCGAGAACCGTGATCTGTGTGTGACCGACGTGCACCCGCGATCGCTCGTGAAAGTGTGAGAACCAAGATCTGTGTGTGTCCGCCGTGCACCTGCAATCGCTCCTGACAGAGCGAGAACCGTGATCTGTGTGTGACCGACGTGCACCCGCGATCGCTCGTGAAAGTGTGAGAACCGAGAACTGTGTGTGACCGCCGTGCACCCGCGATCGCTCGTGAAAGTGTGAGAACCGAGATCTGTGTGTGACCGCCATGCACCCGCGATCGCTCATGACAGAGCGAGAACCGTGATCTGTGTGTGACCACCGTGCACCCGCGATCACTCGTGAAAGTGTGAGAACCGAGATCTGTGTGTGACCGCCACGCACCCGCGATCGCTCATGGCAGAGTGAGAACCGGGATCTGTGTGTGACCGCCGCGCACCCGCGATCGCTCGTGAAAGTGTGAGAACCGAGATCTGTGTGTGACCGCCGCGCACCCGCGATCGCTCATGGCAGAGTGAGAACCGGGATCTGTGTGTGACCGCCGCGCACCCGCGATCACTCATGGCAGAGTGAGAACCAAGATCTGTGTGTGACCGCCGCGCACCCGCGATTGCTCATGGCAGAGTGAGAACCGTGATCTGTGTGTGACCGCCGTGCACCCGCGATCGCTCGTGAAAGTGTGAGAACCGAGATCTGTGTGTGACCGCCGCGCAACCGCGATCGCTCATGGCAGAGTGAGAACCGGGATCTGTGTGTGACCGCCTTGCACCCGCGATCGCTCGTGAAAGTGTGAGAACCGAGATCTGTGTGTGACCCGCCGCGCACCCGCGATCGCTCATGGCAGAGCGAGAACCGGGATCTGTGTGTGACCACCGCGCACCCGCGATTGCTCATGGCAGAGTGAGAACCGTGATCTGTGTGTGACCGCCGTGCACCCGCGATCGCTCGTGAAAGTGTGAGAACCGAGATCTGTGTGTGACCCGCCGCGCACCCGCGATCGCTCATGACAGAGGAGTGAGAACCGGGATTTGTGTGTGTGTAAACACACAAATCCCAGGTCTGTCAGGAGAGTCAGAACGCTCTCTACGTTGCAGATAGAGAAAGGAGCTGTGTGTTAGTGGGTGTCCTGACTCTCCAGTAGTCCAAGGGAGGGGGCGAGCATGACACTCCACACCAGGGAGAAAGCCTTGCATTATGGTGGTGAATTACAGACAGAAGAACAGGAAGTGAGGATTTCTCAGAAGAAATGAGGACATTTAAAGCAAAATGGAAGGATGAGGTAAGTGAAGAAGGACTGCACTAAGGTAAAGGAAGCTATTTAGGAATAAATGAATTTACATTTACAACCCCTTTAACTCTTGAGAGTAGGTGTGTACATTAAGGCAGGCTGATAGGGGCCCCATAGCATTACTTTGCCCAGGGGCCCATGATGCTAACCGTCCTGGCCAGAGGTGACGTGGTTGGAGATTTTGGCGAGTAGGAGTTTCGGGAAAGAACACCGAACGCTCTTGAGAGTAGGTGTGTACATTGAGGCAGCCTGTGCATTACTTTGCCCAGGGGCCCATGATGCTATTAAGACGGCCCTGACCAGAGGTGACGTGGTTGGAGATTTTGGCCAGTAGGAGTTTTCGGGAAAGAACACCGAACGCTCTTGAGAGTAGTTGTGTAAATTGAGGCGGCCTGATAGGGGCCCCAGTGCATTACTTTGCCCAGGGGCCCATGATGCTATCAAGACCATCCTGGCCAGAGGTGACGTGGTTGGAGATTTTGGCGAGTAGGAGTTTTCGGGGAGAGAACACCGAACGCATAGATTTCTATGAGGCTCTAATTGGCTTAAAATAGTTGGGCTTGGGGTGCCATTGTCTTCCTGCTTCTCCTCCCGGCCAATCGGGACAAGAAGTGTGTCTTAAAGCGGGGGTTCACCCCAAAATTTTTTTTTGAACATTACATTCAGGCGAACTGTTATAATGACAATCGGCTGTTTTTTTTTTTTTTTAACTCCTTGCCGTACATACCGTTTTAGATGTATTTGTTCACGGCGGCTTCCGGGTATATTCTTCGGAACTGGGTGATACTAGAATACTAGATGATTGACAGGCTTCCGACGGGCCAATACAGCGCATCACGAGTTGCCGAAAGAAGCCGAACGTCGGTGCGCAGGTGCCGTATAGAGCCGACTCGCAGTCCGGCTTCTTTCGGCAACTTGTGACGTGCTGTATGCGCCCGTCGGAAGCCTGTCAATCAACTAGTAACGCCCAGTTCCGAAGATTATAACCGGAAGCCGCCGTGAACATATACATCTAAAACGGTACATACGGCAAGGATTTAAAAAAAAAAAAGAGCCGATTGTCATAACAACTCGCCTGCATGTAATGTTAAAAAAAAATTTGGATGAACCCCCGCTTTAAGGCCGGATTGGCCAGGGGAAGCCGCCCACGACCTATATGGGGTAAGTGCTGACCTGCTGGGGGGTTGTGTCCCCCCCCCCCAAAAAAGGAGGACCAGCCGCCACTGTTCGCAGCTCCGGCAGGTGAACAAACAGTTGGGGACCTCAGAAAATGTGCGAATCAGTGGGTGGCCTGCGCAAGAAATTCTCTTTAAGCCTGAAAGTTATTCCATGCCTGTATTTTCCCTAATAAATATTTAAAACGGAACGTTTAGATTGTGTAGAAATATGTAAAATAAATACTAAAAGGATATTTTGTTTCATTCCGCCTCGCGTTTTAATCTAAAAAATCTACTCCAGCCGAAGACCTCTCTCCCGACGGGGGGGTGCCAGAGTTTCGTGCTATGCGAACTTTTGTGTACGCAACTTTACACCAAAGCCTGTTTTATGTGTCTTTTTTTTTTTGGGGGGGGGGGGGGGGGTTAATTTTGCATAAACCTCTCACACGTCGGCTTTGTTGTAGGATGTAGACTCGGTCTAACAAAAAGAAGATTGTTCCTGTGACGGCATCAATAACTGAAGTCGGCTGTAAAGACGAGACGTGCCTTTTCATCAGCTCAAATGCGTTCCACAGAGAGAGCGGCTCCGTGGGCAAGCGATGGGGTTGAACATCAAAATCAAGACTTCCGCCATCGGAGCTGTGCCTTTAAACCCAGCGGGCGTGCGGGTCGCCTGCTTGCAGTGATCGCAGACGCGGCAGCTACACAAGAAGGTTGAGTGACAGGGCTCTGTATCTTGTAAGAATAGAGATAATGTGAACATGCCTGGAATAAAGAAAGGGCTACAAAGCTGGAGATGGCTTTTCTGTGGATCGAAAAACCGCCTTTAAAGGAAACCTGTACTGAGGGGATGGAAAGGAGGTTGTTTCTGACTGCTATACCCGTTTCCTGACCATCAGGCTGACCCCCTTGTTTTTTTCGATACCCCTAGAGCAGTGGTCCTCAACATTCCTAGTGCCGTGACCCCTTGATAATATTTCCTAAGTTGTGGGGACCCCAACAGTAACATTTATGTAGCGTGGGTTGCCAGCACCCAAAGCAAGACAAGTAATTTGCGCCACTAACCCACGGACATTTGGCGCTCTTTGAGTCCCTTCCACTCGTATGGTATTAAAACCCCTTATAGTACATTTTAGGATGTACCAGTCGGTGTGGGCTTTAGGAACAGCCAAGGATTCGGTGACCCCTGGAAAATCGTCTTTCGACCCCCCTGGGAGTCCCGACCCCCAGCTTGAGAACCTCTTCCCTAGAGTCAGGTGTCTGGAATGATATTCAGGTTAGGAGTTTTGACCTCACATTGGCTTCACTTTGCATAACCACTTGCCAAACGCAATACCTATACCTATAGCAAAATATTGTGGTGTTTTTGGGCTGTTCCATAGATGTGCTAATGCTATTACTGTTTACAGTACGCATTGTTTAGGATAATGTGATCGAGCTCTTAACTGATATTGTGTGGTATACATTCTGTGCAGGGGTCAAGTCCTGGGGAAAAAAGTGTGGGAGCTCCCACCCAAGATCCACTCCCCTACCAAAAAATAAATAAAAAAATGATACGCTCATGTAGAAACAAAGGGCCAGATTCACGTAGAGTGGTGTAAAGTTGCGCGAGCGTAGCGTATCTCAGATACGCTACGCCGCCATAAATTAGAGAGGCAAGTGCTCTATTCACCAAGCTAATGGCCCGGCGTAAGCCAGCCGAATTCAAATGTGTTTGATGTGGGCCTGTTTTATTTAAAATAAGTGTGACCCACATGTAATGGACGTTTTTTACTAACGGTGCATGCGCCGTCCGTAGACGTATCCCAGTGCGCATGCTCCAAATGACGCCGCTATGACTCATTGGTTTGGACGTGAACGTAATTTACGTCCAGCCCCGTTCACGGACGAGTTACGCAAACGACGTAAACATTTTAAAATTCGACGCGGTCCCGACGTCCATACTTAACATTGGCTGCGCCATCTTTTTGTTGGAATAACTTTACGCCTGAAAACGCCTTACGTAAACGGCGTATCTGTACTGCGACGGCCAGGCGTACTTTCGTGAATAGGCGTATCTCGCTGATTTACATATTCTAGGCGTAAATCAGCGTACACGCCCCTAGCGGCCAGCGTAAATAGGCAGCTAAGATACGACGGCATAGGAGACTTACGCCGGTTGTATCTTAGCAACATTTAGGCGTATCTCAGTTTGAGAATAGGCTTAAAGATACGACAGCGCAGATTCTGAGTTACGCCGGCGTATCTACTGATACACCGGCGTAACTCTTCGTGATTCTGATACACCGGCGTAACTCTTCGTGAATCTGGCCCCAAGAGTGAACAATGAATCAACTCCACCCACAACATGACACAATGGGTGCTCAATACACATTCCTTTATAGACGTAATTGACATGCTAATCCACTACAGCTGAAAAGTCAGACACCTGACCTTTCAGACTGCCAACTTTCACACAATACAGCCCAATGAAATATCTTAGGAGCCAGACTCAATTAACACCTCAACAGTATGTGTCCCCACATGAATGAATACTGTCCTATTGACCTGTTGGGTTTAGAATGAACAACTTGTCATATTTCATGATATCCTGCAATACATGAATTATCATTACTGTCCCATCTCATGTAATCCGAGATATCATTTTTCAGTCATCCTATGCCCCTATTGGACATAGGATGACCCTAGACACAAGAGTCATTGGTGAAGCTGGCACAGGAGTACCCCACATCCTTCAAAAGTCTCTGGGAATCATGGGCCATTCCGTTACAGCTCATATGCATAATTACTAAACCGCATGTTTTTTTGTTTTTTTTCGATCCACTGTACCTTAGTAATCCTTTATGTTACTGGCCGCTTCCTGTATATGGATTCATCGGGTAGTGTGCGGGTATTCCGTCACTTCCTCAATGCCACAATGTCTCCTAGAAGCTCTTGTCATTGTTCCCAGGAGACATTGTGGAGGTCTGCCGCGAGTTATCGTGGGAACTTTAAGCAAGTTCTTTCTAAATCCTGTGAAAACTCGTGGCAGACCTCCACAATGTCTCCTGGGAATAATGACAAAAGCTCCCAGGAGACATTGCGGCATCGAGAAAGTGACAGAATACCCGCACACTACCCGATTAATCCATATACAGGAAGCGACCATTAACATAAAGGATTACTAAGGTTCAGGGCCGATCCTAGGCAGGGTGCACAGGGTGCTTTGCACCCAGGCGCCAGCAGAGGTGGTGGTGCCGAAGTGGCAGAGTTCTCCCCTCCCTCCTTCTCTCCTTGTTTGTGTCCGTCCAGAACTGTGTTCTGAGCATAGGTGTGTGTCCGTCCAGAACTGAAGTGTCTCTGACCATCTCCTGTACAATGTCTGCAGTCTCTGACCGTCTCCTGTATAATGTTTGCAGTCTCTGATCGTCTCCTGTACAATGTCTGTAGTCTCTGACCGTCTCCTGTACTATGTCTGCAGTCTCTGACCGTCTCCTGTACAATGTCTGCAGTCTCTGACCGTCTCCTGTACAATGTCTGCAGTCTCTGACCATCTCCTGTACTATGTCTGCAGTCTCTGACGGTCTCTGGTACAATGTCTGCAGTCTCTGACCATCTCCTGTACAATGTCTGCAGTCTCTGGCCGTCTCCTGTACAATGTCTGCAGTCTCTGACCATCTCCTGTACTATATCTGCAGTCTCTGACCATCTCCTGTACTATGTCTGCAGTCTCTGACCATCTCCTGTATCATGTCTGTAGTATAAAATGGATTGAAAGGTAGAAAAATGATACAACATTACAACATGTTATAATGCATGGCATGTATCGTCTTCATATCTCAAAAGGCACCGGGAACACTCAGTGGAAGACCTGGGGCATGTGCCCTGGGTGCCCGATGCCCCGCACACACAATTCGATTTTCCGTCGGAAAAACCTTGGATGGTTTTTCCGACGGAATTCCACTCAAGCTTGGCTTGCATACACACGGTCACACAAAAGTTCTCTGAACTTTCGGCCGTCAAGAACGCGGTAACGTCCAACACTACGTTGAGTCGAGAAAATTAAGTTCAATGCTTCCGAGTATGCTTAAAATTGTTTCCAAGCATGCGTCAGAATTTTGGGCATTGGAATTGCTACAGACAATCGCAATTTCCGAACAGAATTTTTTTCTGTTGGAAAAATACAGAACCAGCTCTCAATCTTTTGCTGGCGGAAGTTCCGCCAGCAAAAGTCCGATGGAGCCTACACACGGTCGGAAATTCCGTCCAAAAGCTCACATCGGACTTTTCTTGACGGATTTTCCTATCGTGTGTACGGGGCATAAGTCTAGCATTGTCCTTGATCACTAGATTTTAGGCTTTCTGGTGATCCACTCTTTGGATATCTGCCGTCGTTGTCTATTTTGAGAAGACCGATTTTCCCAAACACCATGTTCTACTATTTTTAGCCAATCAGATTTCAGCTTACTTAGATAAATCAAGGAAAGGTCATTGCTTATTGGTTGCTAAAAGTTACTGCTTTCGATCACGTTGAAAGGAACGCTGCGATTCATCTGCTTCTCCTCTGTCTTGTTGGTTCCTATGGTGACTTTTACCCCCTCTAATTGGTTTTCTATGATGTGTCTTAACAAACATGTCTCTAAATGTGGCCGGCCTGAAGGATCCGGAGCTCAGTGTGGATGTAGCGGCTCTGCCCATGTAAAGTGCATCATTTAGGTGAGTTCCTCTCTATTATGATATGAGAGAATAAGCACATAAGCAGACTTTCTAAATCACGCTACAAGCTCCTCTCCATACATTATTGAAAAGACTCTTCTACCTTCTCCCTCTATAACTTCTCATTACCTTCTCTGTCATCCGTTATTGAAAAGTTTACACCATCGCCCAGCCGTGAGGGGGAAAGAGGGACTCTGAGAAAGGAGAGGGAAAAGGAAAGAAAGAAAGAAAAAAAAAAAGAAAGAGAAAGAAAGAAATAAAGAAAGAAAGAAAGAAAAAGAAAGAAAGAAAGAAAGAAAGAGAAAAGGTAAGAAAGAAAGGAATGAATGAAGGAAAGACAAGTAGATAGATAAGAAAGAAAGAAAGAAAGAGAAAAAAAAGAAAGAAAGGAAGAAAGAAAGCAAGAAAGAGAAAAAGAAAGAAAGGAAAAAAGAAAGAGAAAAAGAAAGAGAAAAAAAGAAAGAAAGAGAAAGAGAAAAAAAAAGAAAGAAAGCAAGAAAGAGAAAAAGAAAGAAAGAAAGAAAAAAAGGAATAAAGCAAGAAAGAGAAAAAGGAAGAAAGAAACAAAGCAAAATAGAAAAAGAAAGAAAGAAAGAGAAAAAAAAAGAAAGAAAGGAAGGAAGAAAGAAAGAAACAAAGCACAAAAGAGAAAAATAAAGAAAGAAAGGAAGAAAGAGAAAAAAAAGAAAGAAAGGAAGAAAGAGAAAAAAAAGAAAGAAAGGAAGAAAGAAAGAGAGAAAGATAAAGAAGGAGGAAGGAGAAAGAGAAAAATAATCAAGGGTATGAAGAGCAAGGACGAGGAGATGCTGTATGCCAGGGCTGTCTTAATGCATGGGCACCCCTGGGCTTTAGGATGACCATGTGACCCGCATTTTGCAGGTCTCTCCCGGGCACCTTCATTCCAGGACAATACAGTGTCCCGGAATGAAACTGACACAGCCCCTCCCGGGCAATCTGATGCCCCCAAAAAACTCCGCCACATCACCGCTTTACTCACTGACAGTACTTGTCCTGGCCGGGAATGTCTGGAGGAGCACAATCCCCGCCCCCTGCTTGTGATTGGAGAAATCATAAATCCTGCCTCTTGTGTCCAATCACTGTGCTGTGATTTGTTACAGCACTAGCTGATTTTTGGGAAGGGGGTGTGTCCCTGAATGGTAGTTCGAAAATGTGGTCACCCTACTGGGCACTAATCGGGGGCCCCAGCTGCATGGGGGCCCCATGATAATCTTGCATTACATCATACTTGCCAACTGTCACACTTTTCACTAAGATGTCCCGGGATCGCTGTGTCCCAGACTGGTCCCAGAACCTGTACTGTGCCCTCCTGCCTCCCCCATACTGTGTTCTTTGTGTTGTCTTGTCTTTGATTTATGGCATTTTTTTATTTGTTTTATTGTTTAATCGCTTTAAAGTGGAAAGAAAGAAGGAAATGAATGAAAGAGGGAAAGAAGGAAAGAAAGGAAAGAAGGAAAGAAAGGAAGGATTGAAAGAAGGTAAGGAAGGAAAGAAGGAAAGAAAGAAAAGAAAAGAAAGGAAAGAAAGAGAAGAAGGAAAGAGAGGAAAGAAGAAAAGAAAGGAAAGAAGGAAGGAAGGGAAGAAGGAAAGAAATGAAAGAAGGAAAAAAAGGAAAGAAAAGAAAGAAGGGAAGAAAGGAAAGAAGGAAAGAAGAAAAGAAGGGAAAGAAGGAAAGAAAGGAAAGAAGGAAAGAAAAGAAAGAAGGGAAGAAAGAAATGAAGGAAAGAAGGAAAGAAGGAAAGAAGAAAATAAAGGAAAGAAGGAAAGAAGATAAGAAGAAAAGAAAGGAAAGAAAAGAAAGAAGGAAAAAAGGAAAGAAAGACAGAAGGAAAGAAGAAAAGAAAGGAAAGAAGGAAAGAAAAGAAAGAAGGAAAGAAAGGAAAGAAAAGAAAGAAGGAAAAAAAGGAAAGAAAGACAGAAGGAAAGAAGAAAAGAAAGGAAAGTAGGAAAGAAAGGAAAGAAGGAAAGAAAAGAAAGAAGAAAAGAAAGGAAATAAGGAAAGAAGGAAAGAAAGAAGGAAATGGTGGAAAGAAATAAGAAAAAAAGGGAAAGAAAGAGACAAAAAGTGGAGACATAGTTAAGGGTATAGAAAGAGACATAGGGGGGTTATTTAGGAAAGGCAAATCCACTTTGCACTACAAGTGAAAAGTTGATCTGCAGTCGCTGTAGATCTGAGGGGGACATGCAAGGAAAATAAAAAACAGCATTTTAGCTTGCACATGATTGGATGATAAAATCAGCAGAGCTTCCCCTCATTTCAGAACTACCCCTCAGATTTACAGAGACTGCACTTCCAAGCGCACTTTCAGTGCGATTTCAAGTGCACTTTGCACCTGTAGTTTTCACTGGTAGTGGATTTGCCTTTCAGAAAACAACCGAGGGATACAGAGAATAATAGGAGAGGAATAAGAGAGAGACGGATAAAGAAGGAAGGAGAAAAAATGGAGAGTAAGAAGAGAAGGGACGAGGAGGCGCTGCACACGAAACATACAATTCAAACTTTAGCCGGCAATAAAAGTTTCCCCAACTCGGGATGTTCATAATAGCCAGCGCCATAAAAATAAAGCCATTTTTCAGCTAAATAGAACCAAAGCAAGTGCCCTTGAATTTTTCAAAGAAAATACAGCTTCACCGCCTAGCCTTAGGACAACATGGCGTTGGTGGGAAAGAATACTTAGCGGTTCGCTACAAATCTCTCCGCGATGAGACGTGAATGATTGTCATACATTCAGTCGCCTTTGTCTCGGCTGATAATATCTCCCTGCTATTGAGAGATATAGAATGTTAGTCTGTCATTGTACTTGTCTGCCAGTAACAAAACCCTCCAGCGCTTACACTCCACTTTATAGAATTTTATTAATATAATGAATGGCGCGCCTGTAGCATACCCCGTACCACTCGGAAACTTCAGAATTTAAAAGCTATCATTTTTTACCGTGATAAATCACTGAACAAAGGATTTATGGAGCTGCTGGAGAAAAAAAGGTACATATCTTTTTTTTTCTGAATACTTAGAACTGTAAAGTCAACTGTCTCGGGGTATCAAGGCCTTGTTCCGGCAAACAGCGGTTGAAAGATGGCAAAAATTATTTTTCATGCTCAGGATCGCTGTTATCGTCACATAACTTAATATCAGATTAATTGGGTCATCAGATGCTTAGAGTTCTGTCTACGAGTGTCGTCCTCAAGTTGACGTTCTTCATCAGACCACTGGAAAGCCACGTTGGAACAATGGAGACGGTTGTGTGTTTTTGCTAATTATCATAATTACGTCTTTTCATTGATCGCACATTTGTGTCTTTTATTTTACTATCATGGCCTTTTATAGAGCCCCCCCCCCCCTCTTTTTTATCAATGTATGGAATAATGTGGCTTCCTTAGAGGTCTTTGAGATCTTCGAGGTCTTCCTTAGAATGCCTCAGCCCCTTAAATGAACTACGGACCATCAGTGACGGCCCGTCCATTAGGGGCGCATGGGTGCTGCCCCCCCTCCAATGCGTCCAGCCCCCTGATCTACATTCAGGGATGCCAGACCATTGATTCCAATGGGAGGAGTTTTTTTTGAAGCATGTGATTAGAGCAAGAGTCTCTAATAGGCTTCAAAAAAGGGTGGGCTCGGGGGGCAGACTACTGAGCCCATCCAGTTATGTGAGAATAGCAAATGGATATTCGCTATTGTCTTCCTGATTATTCTCCCAGCCAATCTGAGGAAGCAGGTCCTGAGACCCATCACCCAATTGGCTGAGAGGAGAAAAAATTGTATTGGCCGCCTAGAAAAAGGAGGCAGGAGGAGGGAGGAGAAGCACGGCAGAAGTAGCTGAAATGCAGAGAAGATGGAGACGGGCAGTGCTTCCTCCTCGGGCGACCGCTTCCCCTGCGTCTCCATCTCCTCTGCATTTCGGCAACTTCTGCCATGCTTCTCCTCCCTCCTCCTGCTCCTCCTTCTAGATGGGATAAGTGCGGGGCTGGTGACTGACCCTCCAAAAAATATACCACCAGCCACGAGTTTTCACCACATCAATTCACACTAATCCTCCTCCCGGCCGATCAGAAAGGGGTCGCGAGACTCATCACACGGTTGGCTGAAAGGACAGGCGATCCCATTGGAGGCCTAGGAGGAGGACCGCTGTTATCGTCACGTAACTTAATATCAGTTAATTGTGTCATCTAATGCTTGGAGTTCTGTCTACGAGTGTCGTCCTCGAGTTGACGTTCTTCAGCAGACCACTGGAAAGCCACGTTGGAACAATGGAGACGGTTGTGTGTTTTTGCTAATTATAATAATTATGTCTTTTCCTTGATCGCACATTTGTGTCTTTTTTTTACCATCATGGCCTTTTCTTTATCAATGTATGGAATAATGTGGCTTCCTTCGAGGTCTTCGAGATCTTCGAGGTCTTCCTTAGAATGCCTCAGCCTCTTAAACTAACTACTAACCATCAGTGGCGGCCCGTCCATTAGGGGTGCAGGGGCGCCGCCCCCCCTCCAATGCCTCCAGCCCCCTGATCTACATGCAGGGATGCCGGATTACAATGGGGGGAGTGTTTTTTTTAAAGCACGTGATTAGAGCAAGAGGCTCTAATAGGTTTAAAAAAAGGTGGGCTTGGGGTGCAGAGTACTGCACTCCGAGCCCACCCAGTTGTGTGAGAATAGCAAATTAATATTTGCTATTGTCTTCCTGATTCTTCTCCCAGACAATTAGGCAGGGTGCACAGGGTGCATTGCACCCAGGCACCTGCAGCAGTGGGGGCGCCGAAGTGCCAGAGTTCTCCCCTCCCTCCTTCTCTCCTTGTTTGTGTCCGTCCAGAACTAGTGTTCTGAGCATAGGTGTGTGTCCGTCCAGAACTAGTGTTCTGAGCATAGGTGTGTGTCCGTCCAGAACTAGTGTTCTGAGCATAGGTGTGTGTCCGTCCAGAACTAGTGTTGTGAGCATAGGTGTGTGTCCATCCAGAACTAGTGTTCTGAGCATAGGTGTGTGTCCATCCAGAACTAGTGTTCTGAGCATAGGTGTGTGTCCGTCTAGAACTAGTGTTCTGAGCATAGGTGTGTGTCCGTCCAGAACTAGTGTTGTGAGCATAGGTGTGTGTCCGTCCAGAACTAGTGTTGTGAGCATAGGTGTGTGTCCATCCAGAACTAGTGTTCTGAGCATAGGTGTGTGTCCATCCAGAACTAGTGTTCTGAGCATAGGTGTGTGTCCGTCTAGAACTAGTGTTCTGAGCATAGGTGTGTGTCCGTCCAGAACTAGTGTTGTGAGCATAGGTGTGTGTCCGTCCAGAACTAGTGTTGTGAGCATAGGTGTGTGTCCATCCAGAACTAGTGTTCTGAGCATAGGTGTGTGTCCATCCAGAACTAGTGTTCTGAGCATAGGTGTGTGTCCGTCTAGAACTAGTGTTCTGAGCATAGGTGTGTGTCCGTCCAGAACTAGTGTTCTGAGCATAGGTGTGTGTCCCTCCAGAACTAGTGTTCTGAGCATAGGTGTGTTGTCCGTCCAGAACTAGTGTTGTGAGCATAGGTGTGTGTCCATTCAGAACTAGTGTTCTGAGCATAGGTGTGTGTCCATCCAGAACTAGTGTTCTGAGCATAGGTGTGTGTCCATCCAGAACTAGTGTTCTGAGCATAGGTGTGTGTCCGTCTAGAACTAGTGTTCTGAGCATAGGTGTGTGTCCGTCCAGAACTAGTGTTGTGAGCATAGGTGTGTGTCCGTCCAGAACTAGTGTTGTGAGCATAGGTGTGTGTCCATCCAGAACTAGTGTTCTGAGCATAGGTGTGTGTCCATCCAGAACTAGTGTTCTGAGCATAGGTGTGTGTCCGTCTAGAACTAGTGTTCTGAGCATAGGTGTGTGTCCGTCCAGAACTAGTGTTGTGAGCATAGGTGTGTGTCCGTCCAGAACTAGTGTTGTGAGCATAGGTGTGTGTCCATCCAGAACTAGTGTTCTGAGCATAGGTGTGTGTCCATCCAGAACTAGTGTTCTGAGCATAGGTGTGTGTCCGTCTAGAACTAGTGTTCTGAGCATAGGTGTGTGTCCGTCCAGAACTAGTGTTCTGAGCATAGGTGTGTGTCCCTCCAGAACTAGTGTTCTGAGCATAGGTGTGTTGTCCGTCCAGAACTAGTGTTGTGAGCATAGGTGTGTGTCCATCCAGAACTAGTGTTCTGAGCATAGGTGTGTGTCCATCCAGAACTAGTGTTCTGAGCATAGGTGTGTGTCCATCCAGAACTAGTGTTCTGAGCATAGGTGTGTGTCCGTCTAGAACTAGTGTTCTGAGCATAGGTGTGTGTCCGTCCAGAACTAGTGTTGTGAGCATAGGTGTGTGTCCGTCCAGAACTAGTGTTGTGAGCATAGGTGTGTGTCCATCCAGAACTAGTGTTCTGAGCATAGGTGTGTGTCCATCCAGAACTAGTGTTCTGAGCATAGGTGTGTGTCCGTCTAGAACTAGTGTTCTGAGCATAGGTGTGTGTCCGTCCAGAACTAGTGTTGTGAGCATAGGTGTGTGTCCGTCCAGAACTAGTGTTGTGAGCATAGGTGTGTGTCCATCCAGAACTAGTGTTCTGAGCATAGGTGTGTGTCCATCCAGAACTAGTGTTCTGAGCATAGGTGTGTGTCCGTCTAGAACTAGTGTTCTGAGCATAGGTGTGTGTCCGTCCAGAACTAGTGTTCTGAGCATAGGTGTGTGTCCATCCAGAACTAGTGTTCTGAGCATAGGTGTGTGTCCGTCTAGAACTAGTGTTCTGAGCATAGGTGTGTGTCCGTCCAGAACTAGTGTTCTGAGCATAGGTGTGTGTCCCTCCAGAACTAGTGTTCTGAGCATAGGTGTGTTGTCCGTCCAGAACTAGTGTTGTGAGCATAGGTGTGTGTCCATCCAGAACTAGTGTTCTGAGCATAGGTGTGTGTCCATCCAGAACTAGTGTTCTGAGCATAGGTGTGTGTCCCTCCAGAACTAGTGTTCTGAGAATAGGTGTGTGTCCGTCCAGAACTAGTGTTCTGAGCATAGGTGTGTGTCCATCCAGAACTAGTGTTCTGAGCATAGGTGTGTGTCCATCCAGAACTAGTGTTCTGAGCATAGGTGTGTGTCCGTCCAGAACTAGTGTTCTGAGCATAGGTGTGTGTCCATCCAGAACTAGTGTTCTGAGCATAGGTGTGTGTCCCTCCAGAACTAGTTTTCTGAGAATAGGTGTGTGTCCGTCCAGAACTAGTGTTCTGAGCATAGGTGTGTGTCCATCCAGAACTAGTGTTCTGAGCATAGGTGTGTGTCCATCCAGAACTAGTGTTCTGAGAATAGGTGTGTGTCCGTCCAGAACTAGTGTTCTGAGCATAGGTGTGTGTCCATCCAGAACTAGTGTTCTGAGCATAGGTGTGTGTCCGTCCAGAACTAGTGTTCTGAGCATAGGTGTGTGTCTATCCAGAACTAGTGTTCTGAGCATAGGTGTGTGTCCATCCAGAACTAGTGTTCTGAGCATAGGTGTGTGTCCCTCCAGAACTAGTGTTCTGAGAATAGGTGTGTGTCCGTCCAGAACTAGTGTTCTGAGCATAGGTGTGTGTCCATCCAGAACTAGTGTTCTGAGCATAGGTGTGTGTCCCTCCAGAACTAGTGTTCTGAGCATAGGTGTGTGTCCGTCCAGAACTAGTGTTCTGAGCATAGGTGTGTGTCCATCCAGAACTAGTGTTCTGAGCATAGGTGTGTGTCCATCCAGAACTAGTGTTCTGAGCATAGGGCAGCCCGTCCAGCCTGGCAGTGCCCGGGGAGGGGCCACTTCTCTTCCTGACATGAGAGTTTTGGTTTTCAGTGGCATGCTGAGTGCTGATGTGCAGGAATAAATTCCTAACACTGGAAATCTTGGATCCCGCACTGTCTCCACCAACTCCAGTTGGAATGCCTCCCCCTGCTATCTCTATCTCAGGCTGCACAGAGAGAAAATTCGAGGCAAGTCACAGTGTTCAGTGTGCTGTGTGCAGGAGGATGGCATCCCCAGCATCCCTTTACATGTGTTCTGGGCTGCCCCTGCTCTAGATGTTTTATGGCATGATAAATTGCATAGGATGGACAGCCCCTGCCCATTCCTGCGCCTAGTACATCTACAGATGATGTATAATAAGATGTAAAGGGGAGGAGTTAGTCAAATGACCACGCCCATGTGGGGGCGCCAGAAATATTTCTGCACCCAGGCGCCTGTGACCCTAGGATCGGCCCTGGGGGGTGGGGCCCTCTCCCGCCACCGATAACGGTGATCTCGCAGCGAATCCACTGAAAAGATAGATATGTCGGTTGTGGCAGCAGGTGCTGCCGTTACCGAGTTATCCATCTTTAAAGTACCGATGTATATGTACATGAGCGGGTCCTTAAATGGTTAATATCAGTTAATTGGGTCATCTAATGCTTAGAGTTCTGTCTACGAGTGTCGTCCTCGAGTTGACGTTCTTCAGCAGACCACTGGAAAGCCACGTTGGAACAATGGGGACGGTTGTGTGTTTTTGCTAATTATCATAATTAGGTCTTTTCTTTGATCGCACATTTGTATCTTTTATTTTACTATCATGGCCTTTTCTTTATAGAGCCCTCCCCCCCCCCTTCTTTATCAATGTATGGAATATTGTGGCTTCCTTAGAGGTCTTCGGGGGTCTCGCAAACAAAAGTCGCTCAGGATGGGTTGTTGCCGCGCAAAATGACAGCTGCGCGCTGAAAGAGTCGGCGAGGCCAACGTGCGATACTCGGGTAAGTGCTTTTAATTGGGAGGCAAACCGTGTGGAGATGTGGACGCCCACACAATAGAGTAGAGGATGGGGGATGAAGGTGTTCTTCAACCTATCGACCTTGGAAGGTCTCTTCTTTGATGTGTTTCATCGCGTTCAAAAAATCAGAAGAATAATGTAAATGGATGAATTATGGTATCCGGCGACTCGTCTTCTGTCTTGGCGATCCCCAACTTTTTCAGCCCCGATCGGAGTCCTACTTTAGCGATTCTCAGTCCATAAAATGGACTAATTAAAAACCCAGACTGCTGGAAAATGATCCGACGGCGGCGGCCGGCGGAGTATTTGATATCAGACGACGCTTGGCGTGTCATTCCCAACGCCCGGGTAATAAGAATCCTGGCATCCAAAATGAAAACGTTGTTTGATCTGCGGATTTCAATTGCCAATTAAATAAAACAAAGAAGCCGCTAATGACACACAACACGTTTACTCCGATCTGAATGGATTTCCCGAGAATTAATAATGACAGTGATTAAAACACAAAGCGCGCGGGATATTTTTTCTCCGGCGCGCCGCTGATCTTCTCCGCTTGACTCGTCACATGTCACTTTGATTGACAGTGATTCCGGTTGTCACTCGGGGTAGGCCGTTTTTCATGGAGATGGATACATGTATTTTTTCAGACACGAGGGAACGCTGAGAGACATCAATTTATAAAACATTCGCGTCTGAAAGCCGCAGTGTTTAACATTCATACGTTTTATTTTATTTATTTTTTATTTTTTTATCTTTGCTCGCTTACAAAAAAAAAAAGCTCAGATCAGTTAGTCTTCGGAGAAAGGCCGGCTTTGATAAATACAAAATACTCCGAGTAGAATTTCAAATCCTGCTTGTTGTGGTCGGGATTTATTGATTGCGTCTGTCCTGCTGGTTGCAGGTCCTTGCGGTTCGGCGTGAGGCTTATTTGATCTTCATCCTTTGACAGTCTGTGTGAGAATCCAAAAATAATGATAATATCGCTGACAGACTTGGACCGCTTTCGCACTGGGGCCGCAGCTGAGTTTGCGCTAAAGCGTTGCTCGTATTAGCAGGCATTTTAGCGCTGTTTAAGCAGCACTTTTCGTCCGCTAGCGGCATCAGGGGGGTACAGGCAGTACACCTGTAAAGGGCCCAAATGACAACCCCCCTTTTTTTTGTAAGGGGTCCGGAGGTCCCCAGGGCCCCGGAGGGCAACCCCTTTTTTTTATAATTGTATTTTTTTATTTTTTATATATATATTTTTTTATTTTATTTTTTGTTTTTATTTAAGGGCCCAGAGGTCCCCAGGGGCCCGGATGGCAACCCCACTGTTTTATATAAAAAAAATAAAAAAAATTATAAGGAGCCCGGAGGTCCCCAGGGCCCTGGATGGCAACCCCCCCTTTTTTTTATAATTTATAAAATTTATATATATATATATATATATATATATTTTTTTTGTTTGTTTTAATTAAAGGGCCCAGAGGTCCCCAGGGGCCTGGATGACAACCCCCCCCTTTTTTTTATAAGGGGCCGGAGGTCCCCAGGGCCCCCGGATGGAAACACAATTTTTTTTATAATTAATAAAAATGATGTATTTATCTAATTTTTGTTTGTTTTAATTAAAGGGCCCAGAGGTCCCCAGGGCCCCAGATGGCAACCCCCTTTTTTTTAATTAAATAAATAAAAAAAAATTGTAAGGGGCCCGGAGGTCCCCAGTGCCCCGAATGGCAACTCCTCCTTTTTGTTATATTTTTTTTCATATATATATATATTTAAAGATCACAGAGGTCCCTAGGCCCGCGGATGGCAACCCTCCCTTTTTTTCTTAATAATTTTTTTATATATATATATATTTTTTTTTGTAAGGAGCCCAGAAGTCCCCAGGGCGAACCCCCCTTTTTTAAATATATATATATATATATATATATATATATACAGTATATATATATTTTTTTTTTTTTATTAAAAGGCTCAGAGGTCCCCAGGGCCCTGGATGGCTACCCCCCTTTTTTTCTTTATAATTTATTTTTATATATTTTTTCTATTTCTTTTTTTTGTAAGGGGCCCAGAGGTCCCCAGGGCAACCCCCCCCTTTTTTTTGAATATATATATATATATTTTTTTATTAAAAGGTTTAGAGGTCCCCAGGGCCCTGGATGGCTACCCTCTTTTTTTCTTTATAATTTTTTTTTATATATTTTTTTTATTTTATTTTTTGTAAGGGGCCCAGTTGTCCCCAGGGAAACCCCCCCCCTTTTTTTTCGGCGGCACCTAAAGCCCCCCAACTTTAATTCGGTGTGGCAGCACCCCCCTTCTCAATTCACGGCCCCCCCCGCTCCTCAATTTTCACAATTAGCAGCGTCACCCCCCCACTTCTCAATTCGCAGCTTCTCTGCTCCAAGGGGCACATGCCTGAAGCTGTGTAAGGGGCCCCATAATTCATGAATAGTGGGGAGCTTTTAACCCCAAAGAAGGGGTCAAAAGCTCCCAATTTTACGGCGCTTCAGAAACGCTTTTCAGGCACTTTGGAAGCGCTGCCCATCTGCACTTCCAAACTGACCCAAAGATGCTGCTTGCAGGACATTTCCTAACGTCCCGCTAGCGCGCCGCCCCAATGTGAAAAGTCACATTGAAATGGGAGGTGGTTTTCAGGCGCCATTTCTAGCGCTAATATGCCTGAAAACCGCCTCCGTGTGAAAGGGGTCTTACAGATCTTGTTTTGTTCTGCTGGAAAGTCTCAAAAATGTCTTGGAGGGATGGGGTACCATCATAGGCGTGCGCACAGGGTGTGCCAGGTGTTCCCAGGCACACCCTAATCACCCTTTACAGCACAGAGTCCCCCTACTGCCCTGTCTCCCTCCACCCCCCTGCAGTGCTACCAGCTTCCCTCCTTTCCCGTCAGCTGTTGCTGCTGTTTTAGGATGAGTAGAGGAAGGGGCCGGTAAATATGTAATTCACCATCCCCTTCCCTTTATGAAAGAACATCATGGGTGAGCAGTAATGTGTGTTTGAGCTTTGGGGTGCACACCCTAATGCAATAGACTGCACACCTATGGGTACCATCATGCCTAGGGGCGCCCGGCCACTGGTGTTCCTACTCTCTTCTCTCTGCAGCAAGCAACTAAGTCTCAGCATCAGCAGGCAGCAGCCGCTCCATTCACACATAGTGCCAGAGGTGCAGTGGCGACAGAGGACTGTGCCTGTGTCCCGACTCCTGAATGAGTGGAAGCAAGCAAACAGTCATTGATGGGCACTGGTAGGCTGCATTTGATGGGCGCTGGTGAGGCTGCATTGATGGGCACTGGTAGGCTGCATTTGATGGGCGCTGGTGAGGCTGCATTGATGGGCACTGGTAGGCTGCATTTGATAGGCGCTGGTGAGGCTGCATTGATGGGCGCTGGTAGGCTGCATTGATGAACGCTGGTAGGCTGTATTGATGGGCTCCGGTGGGCTTCATTTGATGAGAGCTTCATTAAAAAGGTGGGGTTTACATGGGCAAGGGAAAGGGGGTGGAGTCATGGGTGGAGCTGGTGGAGCTGGTGAGGCTGCATTTGATGGGTGCTGGTGAGGCTACATTGATGGGCGCTGGTAGACTGCATTGATGCGCGCTGGTGAGGCTGCATTTAATGGGCGCTTCATTAAAAAGGTGGGGTTTACATGGGCAAGGGAAAGAGGGTGGTAGGCTGCATTGATGAACGCTGGTAGGCTGCATTGATGGGCTCTGGTGGGCTTCATTTGATGGGCGCTTCATTAAAAAGGTGGGGTTGACATGGGCAGGGGAAAGGGGTGGAGTCATGGGTGGAGCTGGTGAGGCTGCATTTGATGGGCGCTGGTGAGGCTGCATTTGATGGGCGCTGGTGAGGCTGCATTTGATGGGCTCTAGTGAGGCTGCATTTGATGAGCGCCGGTGAGGCTGCATTTGATGGGCTCTGGTGAGGCTGCATTTGATGGGCTCTGGTGAGGCTGCATTTGATGGGCGCCAGTGAGGCTGCATTTGATGGGCTCTGGTGAGGCTGCATTTGATGAGCACCGGTGAGGCTGCATTTGATGGGCACCGGTGAGGCTGCATTTGATGGGCACCGGTGAGGCTGCATTTGATGGGCGCTGGTGAGGCTGCATTTGATGGGCGCTGGTGAGGCTGCGTTTGATGGGCTCTGGTGAGGCTGCATTTGATGAGCACCGGTGAGGCTGCATTTGATGGGCACCGGTGAGGCTGCATTTGATGGGCACCGGTGAGGCTGCATTTGATGGGCGCTGGTGAGGCTGCATTTGATGGGCGCTGGTGAGGCTGCGTTTGATGGGCGCCAGTGAGGATGCATTTGATGGGCTCTGGTGAGGCTGCATTTGATGGTCTCTGGTGAGGCTGCATTTGATGGGCTCTGGTGAGGCTGCATTTGATGGGCCCTTCATTAAAAAGGTGTGGTATACATGGTCAGGGAAAAGATGGTGGAGTCATGGGTGGAGCAAAATTAAGTTTGGCCTAGGTTGTCAAAAATCCTTGGACCAGCCCTGCCTGGATATATGTAATGGCAAGGGGTGCCGGGGTCCATTGATTTTGGCTGCTGCTGGAGTGGAATCTATTGCTGAGGGAGGGGTCTATTGCTGAGGGAGGGGTCTATTGCTGAGGGAGGGGTCTAATGCTGAGGGAGGGGTGTTATGCTGAGGGAGGGGTCTATTGTTGAGGGAGGGGTCTATCGCTGAGGGAGGGGTCTATTGTTGAGGGAGGGGTCTATTGTTGAGGGAGGGGTCTATTGTTGAGGGAGGGGTCTATTGTTAAGGGAGGGGTCTATTGTTGAGGGAGGGGTCTATTGTTGAGGGAGGGGTCTATTGTTGAGGGAGGGGTCTATTGTTGAGGGAGGGGTCTATTGCTGCCGGGTGGAAGTCTTATGTTGCTGGTGGTACCCGGCCCTTTAACGTGCACAGAAGTTGGAAGCTGATGCAAAAAAAAAACTCAAATCCAGGAGTGTAAATTCAGCGTTTAAAAAGGAAGAGAAGAAAATAATCTATGGATGCGCGGATGCAATAAAAGAAGTCGGGGAAACACGCCCTCAGGTGCACTCAACGTTTAAATAATGGGGCCCCTGGCGGAGGGCGGCGAGGAGATTGAAGGTATTCACACTTCAGTATAAAATTAGTTATCTGCTCAGCGGAGCTGTAAAAAGAATTGTGTGTCTTTGTATGTAAAGCACAAATAGATTCCAAACCAATTCACAGATCTGTAAAAAGAACAAACAAAGATAACAGGGATGACCAGGGCCGCCATCAGGAGTTATGGGGTCCCTTACACAGCTTCAGGCATGGGCCCCCTGGAGCAAAGAACTGGGGTGCTGCTGCCTCAAATTTTGAAGCGAATTGAGAAAATTGAGAATCGGGGGGACCACGAATTGGGGGGGTTGTCCTGGGGACCTCTGGGCCCCTTCCGAAAAAATATATATAAAAAAAAGGGGGGTAGCCATCGGGGGCCCTGGGACCTCTGGGCCCTTTAATAAAAATTAAAAATAAATAAAAAAATATGTTATAAAAAAAAGGGGGTTGCCATTCAGGGCCCTGGGGACCCCCGGGCCCTTTAATAAAAACAAAAAATGTAAAAAATGTAAAAACATTTTTTATAAAGAAAAAGGGGGGTTGCCATCCGGGGGCCCTGGGGACCTCTGGGCCCTTTAATAAAAAAAAATAAAAAAAATAAAAATAAATGTATTAAAAAGGGGGGAGGTTGCCATTCAGGGCCCTGGGGACCCCCGGGCCCTTTAATAAAAACAAAAAATTTAAAAAATCAAAATAAATGTATTAAAAAAGGGGGAGGTTGCCATTCAGGGCCCTGGGGACCCCGGGCCCTTTAATTAAAAAAAAAATGAAAAAACTTTTTTTATATAAAGAAAAAGGGGGGTTGCCATCCGGGGCCCTGGGGACCTCTGGGCCCTTTATTAAAAAGAAAAAAGAAATAAAAAAAACGATATAAAAATGTTTTTAAAAATGTTTTATAAAAAAAAGGGGGGTTGTCATCCGATACCTCCGGTCCCCTGGGGACCTCTGGGCTCTTTAACCACTTCCCGACCGCCCACCGCAGGTATACGTCGGCACTTTGAGGATGGATATCTCGGTAACGGCAGCAGCTGCTGCCACAACCGAGATATCCATCTCTTCTGTGGGCGGTCGGGTAAACGATAATGGCGGTCTCCGCGGCGGAATCGCCGCGAGATCGCCGTTATCGGTAGCGGACGAGCGTCCCCCCCCCTCCCGCTGCGCTCCCGCGCTCTCCGCCGCTTACCGGAGCCGTCGGTAGCGGCGGAGGCGATCGGGTGCGCTCGTCTGGTCAGCGGGGATGCGAGTGAGGGAAAAAATTTCCCTCGTCCATCCCCGTAGCTCTGCTGGGCGGAAGTGACGTCAAACGTCAGTTCCAAACAGCGTCTTAAAGAGACATTTTTTTTTAAATGTCATTTGAAAAATGACATTTAAATTTTTTTTTTTTTTTTTTTTTGCATTTTAGCCTAAATATGAGATCTGAGGTCTTTTTGACCCCAGATCTCATATTTAAGAGGACCTGTCATGCTTTTTTCTATTACAAGGGATGTTTACATTTCTTGTAATAGGAATAAAAGTGATAATTTTTTTTATTTTTTTTATTTTAGTGTTAAAAATTGGTAAAATTAATACAAATAAATACGAAAACAAAAAAAAAAAAATTTTAAATCGCCCCGTCCCGACGAGCTCGCGCGCAGAAGCGAACGCATACGCGAGTAGCGCCCGCAGGGCTTTTTTTCTGGGGGAACTTGGTGGAACTCAGTTCCACCACCTTTGGCTCAGACCCTTTGGTGGCCGCTCACCACAATCACTTGTGAACACAGAAGTCTGGTTTCTGTGTTTACAAGTGACTGCTTTGTAACCCCCTGAACTCTGCACACTGTATGTAATGCAATTCTGGTATTTAATGCCCCTTTAAGACCCTTCTACTGTTTGTGAAATCTGAACGGGTCGTGGTTGAGTTCCTGCACCTATTTTCTGAGAAAAAAAGCTCTGAGCGCCCGCATATGAAAACGGTGTTCAAACCACACAAGTGAGGTATCGCCGCGATCGTTAGAGCGAGAGCAATAATTCTAGCCCTAGACCTCCTCTGTATCTCAAAAAATGCAACCTGTAGAATTTTTTAAACATCGCCTATCGAGATTTTTAAGGGTAAACGTTTGACGCCATGCCACGAGCGGGCGCAATTTTTAAGCGTGACATGTTGGGTATCATTTTACTCGGCGTAACATTATCTTTCACAATATGTAAAAAAATTGGGCCAAATTTATTGTTGTCTTATTTTTTTATTTAAAAAAGTGAATTTTTTCCAAAAAAAGTGCGCTTGTAAGACCGCTGCGCAAATACGGTGTAACAAAAAGTATTGCAATGACTGCCATTTTATTCTCTAGAGTGTTAGAAAAAAAAAATATATAATGTTTGGGGGTTTTAAGTAATTTTATAGCAAAAAAAAATGTTTTAGTCTCGTAAACACCGAATCTGAAAAACAGGCCCGGGGCTAAAGTGGTTAATAAAAATTAAAAATATATATAAAAAATAAATAAAAATAAAATTATATATAAAAAAAAGAGGGGGGTTGCCATCCGGGCCCCTTACAGGTGTACTGCCTGTACCCCCTGGGGACAACTATTCATGGTTCTGTTGGCTTTCATTTTTTTTACTCTTCATTATTTAGCAATGAGCCATTGAGATGGAGAAGTTCTCGAAAATTTGATCTTCCATCTATAATCTGTTTAATAATTGAATTTTAGTATATGAGTCATTTTTTTTATTATTTTTTTTTTTAAGATTTAAAAAACTTGCCTCCCAACATGCATCACTAGGGTGACCACGTGTCCCCAAATTTCCCGGGACAGTCCCGCATTTTGCAGGTCTGTCCCGGGCACATTCATCCCAGGACAATACCCCCCCCCCCCCCGGGCCAATCTGATGCCCCCAAAAAAGGCCGCCACATCACCGCTTTACTCACTGACAGTACTTGTCCTGGCTGGGAATGCCTGGAGAAGCACAATCCCCGCCCCCTGCTTGTGATTGGATGAATCATAAATCCCGCCTCTTGTGTCCAATCACTGTGCTGTGATTCGTTACACCACAAGCTAATTTTTGGTATGGGGGGGTGTCCCTGAATGGTAGTTTGGAAATGTGGTCACCCTATGCATCACACAGTTGACTTCAACATCCTGGCTTGGAGCTATGGGGGCACCGGCACACTGGGCCACATTGGGCCAGCACAATTAATATATCTTGGGCTGGTGGCCCAGATTCCGAATCAGGAAGTGATAGAGAAATCTCTCCCATGGAAAAGCAGGCATGCATTAAAATGGTTCTTACCCTGCCCTATCTCTGGCTTTAAATTGTAGACAGGTACTCTTTACTAACTGGTAAGACATGCACCCAGTGGTGGCTGGTGATCAATTTCTTTTGGGGGCGCAAACAAACGAAAAAAAAAAAAAAAAAACATAAATTCCAGCCTCAAACGTAGCCACTGTGCCATAAAATTGTCACCACTGTGCCATGCCATCAAACGTAGCCACTGTGCCCAACAATTGTCGCCAATTTGCCATCCCATTAATTGTCGCCACTGTGCCATCCCATTAATTGTCGCCACTGTGCCATCCCATTAATTGTCGCCACTGTGCCATCCCATTAATTGTTTCCACTGTGCCATGCCATTGTCCAAAAAAAATTTGGGTGGGGGGGGGGGCGCAAACAAACGAAAAAAAAACATCATTTGCAGCCTCACTGTGCCCATCAATTGCTGCCACTGTGCCTATCAAACGCAGCCACTGTGCCCATCAATTGTCACCACTGTGCTCATTCGTATTCGCCACTGTGCCATGCCATTGTCACCACTGTGCCCATCAATCGTCGCCACGTTGTCATGCCAAACGCAGCCACTGTGCCATCAATTGTCGCCACTGTGCCATGCCATGAAACGCAGCCACTGTTTCATCAATTGTCGGCACTGTGCCATACCATCAATTGTTGCCACTGTGCCATACCATTGTTGCCATTGTGCCCATCAATTGTCGCCACTGTGCCATGCCAAACGCAGCCACTGTGCTACCAATTGTAACCACTGTGCCATGCCTTTGTCGCAAAGGTGCCCATCAATTATCACCACTGTGCCATGCCAAACGCAGCCACTGTGTCATCAATTGTCACAACTGTGCATGCCATCAAACAGCCACTGTGTCATCAATTGTCGCCGCCGTGCCATTACATTAATTGTCTACTGGAGTCCAGCAATGTCGGCAGTAGGGTTCCCGGCGTCAAGCTAAAAAAAGCTACACTACCGCCACCATTGCGGGTAAAGGAACCCGGCAATTTAGCCTACTGCGAACCCTACTGCGCATGCGCGAGTCTCCGCTCCTCTCTCCTATTAGCCTGGCAGCCAGGGGAGGAGGAAGCCCTGAAGGTGATGTCACTGCCACGTCACGGTCGCGGCCAGACTTCTGGAAGTGGGAAAGGATACCTGTCAATACCAGTGCCAATTGTGGCACCGGGGGGGGGGGGGAATCCGATGAGCTGAAGTTCCACTTTAGGGTGGAGCTCCGCTTTAAAGACTTAAAGGGGTTGTAAAGGTACAATTTTTTTCCCTAAATAGCTTCCTTTCCCTTAGTGCAGTCCTCCTTCACTTACCTCATCCTTCCATTTCGCTTTTAAATGTCCTTATTTCTTCTGAGAAATCCTCACTTCCTGTTCTTCTGTCTGTAACTCCACACAGTAATGCGAGGCTTTCTCCCTGGTGTGGAGTGTCATGCTCGCCCCCTCCCTTGGACTACAAGAGAGTCAGGACACTCTCAGCGTTGCAGATAGAGAAAGAAACTGTGTGTTAGTGGGCGTCCTGACTCTCCTGTAGTCCAAGGGAGGGGGCGAACACGACACTCCACACCAGGGAGAAAGCCTCGCATTACTGTGTGGAGTTACAGACAGAAGAACAGGAAGTGAGGATTTCTCAGAAGAAATAAGGACATTTAAAAGCAAAATAGAAGGATAAGGTAAGTAAAGGAGGACTGTACTAAGGTAAGGGAAGCTATTCAGGGGGGGGGGGGGGGTTGTACCTTTACAACCCCTTTAAAGGGGTTGTATGTTTTTTTTGTTTTGTTTTTTATTAGAAACATGTAATACTTACCTCCACTGTGCAGCTCGTTTTGTACAGAGTGGCCCCGATCCTCATCTTCTGGGGTCCCTCAGCAGCTGTCTTCTGGGGTCCCTGCAAGAGCTAACCCCCCTCTGGGAAGCTCTCTCCCAACGGGGTTAGCTTTGGGGCGCGCTCACGTGTGATGCACCCGACGGCCATAGCCTGCGACTGTATCACTCGGCCCCCGCTCCCCCGGCGCTTCGTGTCATTCATTGGACTGACAGCAGCGGGAGCCAATGGCTGGGCTGATATCAATCATCCATTAAAGAGCCAACTGGTGCTCACTGAAAAGCAATGCGAGATCGCGCCCAAGGAGATTTGGGTTTCAGGTAAGTAAAACGGGGGGCTCTGGGGGGGCCGATGACTGCAAGGTGTTTTTTCATAGGATGCATTAAGGTGAAAAAACACGAAGCTTTACAACCCCTTTAATTAGTGTTGATGACCTCCCTATGAAATGTTTCATATTAAAAAAAAAAAAAAACAAGAACCCACAAAGAAAGGATACCACCCCAATGCTTATGATTAAAGAGTGTTCCTGTTAAAAAAAATAAAAAAATCTGTGTCGCCACTACATACTGTGCCCTTAAGAAAATGACTACGCTGTCATCGCCATAGACACGGAAATAAATTCTGCTCGCAGATAAGGAAAGTACATGATAAATTAAGCTCTGCATATAAATTCTTAAGAGCCTCCATTTTAATGCCGGTCATTATTCAACAAATTTTTCCAAGAAAATGCCAAATAGGCAAGAACGGGTAATTAGGATAGAAAAGTGAAGGTGTCGCTTTTAATGGCTTGTAGTGTCTGGACACCTTATCATTCACAAAAGCAGTCTTGGGTGGGGGGTGGGGGGGGCGAACGTAGGGTAAGGTTCAATCGACAAGGCAGGGCAAGCTGTCACTTGACTACAGGTTGTGGGCAAAGATTCGCGTCACGTAAAAAAAAAAAAAAGAAAAAAAAAAGGGGGGGGGTGCCCTGTAAAAAAAAAAAAAAAAAGTGGGGAGTCGCAGTAGCATAACTCACATCGACGGCGAAGCGCGGTGCCATCCAGCATAATGTCAAAGCTCCGAAACATTACCACCCCTCTCCCGGCACGCCAAGGCCTCAATAAATCTGAAATCACTTGGGATATTGTTAGTGTTCAGCAAGTATTATTAAAATGGAGAGAAATTTATGGATGACACTTTGTAACAATTAATCAGGAACTGTTGATTAATAAAGTTTAGTTCGTTATTCTCCTGAAACCTAGGCGGCTACATGAATTGTCAAGCGGATCATTTTATTCATTATTTTTGATTAATGCTCTCGGATTCTGTGACTCCGGAAAGAAGAAGGGAGAAAAAAAATAAAAAAAAAATAATAAAAAAAATAAAAATAAATTCTCCGTATGCAAAAGGAAAAAAAAAAAAAATAATAATAAAAAAAAAAAAAGTCATAAATAGGGAATGAGGCTGTATACGGTTAACCTTGGCCAAAACTGAGAAAATTTCCAGGGAGGAAAATTGTGCTCCGTCAGCAAATAAATTGCTGCGGGGATTAAAAAACAAATCGAGGGGCTTGATGAACATCACCCGGCCAGACCTGTCCGTCTTTTACGAATCCCTGTGATTAATTAGTTTGTTTAGATATTCAATTAGTCCAGTGGAGCAGGGAAGGGAAAAGAGGCTGGAGTCAAGGAATGAGATAAGAACCGAGAGATGGGGGGGGGGGAGGGGGGGTGAATAAACGCTTTGGTACCGTGTAGGTTTATGAGCGCATTTTTTATTTAATTTTTTATTTTTTTATTTGTGAGTCTTCTCCTTTTTAAACCAGCTTTGTTTCAGGCGCACAGCGGGAAGGGAGATTTGTCATGGCGGCGCAGGATCGCCATTTATAAACACTAATTGAAGAGATGAAAGCGAATCTACATCAGTGATCGGTGGTTTGTGGCGTTCGCACATATTTTACAACGCCTTAGAACTATATTTAAGGGACTCTGATGCCGGGAGAGGCTTTGTTGTTCAGGATCGACTGCAGAAAAAATAGGGGGGATGTTAATGAGATGGTTAATGATGACTAAAGAGAACCGGTCGTGACTAACTAAAAACGTAAAGCTGCACTTCAGACAGATATTGGGGGGGGGGGGGGGAATTTTCTTTATTCAGTTATGCATCCATAAAAAAAATAAAAATAAAAATAAAAATCCTTAAAGGGGAATTCCACCTTTTGAAGAGAAATGGAAAATTGTTTCAAATACTTACTGCTATTTTTTTTTTCCGGCGCCAATCCATGACAGCATACTACCACATGTATGATGCTATCTTGGCGCCAGGAAAATTGTATCAAATGCTTACCATAATTTTCCTTTGCTGGCGCCAATCCATTGCAGCATACTACCACATGTATGATGCTATGTTGGTGCCAGGAAAATCAGAAATTGTATCAAATGCTTACCGTAATTTTCCTTTCCTTGTTATGTTGACACCAGGAAAATTGAAAATTGTATCAAATGCTTACAGTAAAAAAAAAATTACTGGCGCAAATTTTTTGGCCGCATACTACCGCATGTATGATATTATGTTGGCACTAGGAAAATGGAAAAATTGTATCAAATGCTTACCGTAATTTTCTTTTCCTGGCACCAATCCATGGCAGCATATTACAACATGTATGATATTATGTTGGCGCCAGGAAAATGAAAAATTGTATTGAATGCTTACCGTAATTTTCCTTTACTGTTGAAAATCTGTGGCAGCATACTACCACATGTATTAAATCTATGTTGGCGCCATGAAAATGGAAAATTGTATTAAATGCTTACCGTAATTTTTCTTTCTTGGCACCAATCCATGGCAGCATACTACCACATGTATAATGCTATGTTGGCACCAGGAAAATAAAAGAATTGTATCAAATTGTATCAAATGCTTATGGTAATTTTCCTTTCCTGGTGCCAATCCAAGGGCAGCATACTACCACATGTATGAGGCTATGTTTGCGCCAAGAAAATGGAAAACTGGATCAAATGCTTACCGTAATTTTCCTTTCCTTGCACCAATCCATGGCAGCTTACTACCACATGTATGTTGGCACCAGGAAAATAAAAAAATTGTATCAAATGCTTACGGTAATTTTCCTTTATTGTTGAAAATCTGTGGCAGCATACTACCACATGTATGATGCTGTGTTGGCGCCAGAAGAATGGAAAATTGTATCAAATGCTTACCGTAATTTTTTTTTCCTAGTGCAAATCCATTGCAGCATACTACCGCATGTATGATGCTGTGTTGGCCCCAAGGAAATAAAAAATTGTATCAAATGCTTACCGTAATTTTCGATTGCTGGCGCCAATCCATTGCAGCATACTACCACATGTATAATGCTATGTTGGTGCCTCGAAATTCGAAAATTTTATCAAATGCTTACTGTAATTTTCTTTTCCTTGCACCAATCCATGGCAGCATACTACCACATGTATGATGCTGTGTTGGCACCAGGGAAATAAAAAATTGTATCAAATGCTTACCGTAATTTTCGATTGCTGGCACCAATACATTGCAGCATACTACCACATGTATGATGCTATGTTGGTGCCAGGAAAACCGAAAATTGTATCAAATGTTTACTGTAATTTTCCTATCCTTGCACCAATCCATGGCAGCATACTACCACATGTATAATGCTATGTTGGCACCAGGAAAATAAAATAATTGTATCAAATGCTTACGGTAATTTTCCTTTCCTGGTGCCAATCCAAGGGCAGCATACTACCACATGTATGAGGCTATGTTTGCGCCAGGAAAATGGAAAACAGAATCAAATGCTTACCGTAATTTTCCTTTCCTTGCACCAATCCATGACAGCTTATTACCACATGTATGTTGGCACCAGGAAAATAAAAAAAATGGTATCAAATGCTTACCGTAATTTTCCTTTTTTGGAACCAATCCATGACAGCATACTACCACATGTATAATGCTACGTTGGCACCAGGAAAATAAAATAATTGTATCAAATGTTTACCGTAATTTTCCTTTATTGTTAAAAATCTGTGGCACCATACTACGACATGTATGATGCTGTGTTGGCGCCAGAAGAATGGAACATTGTATCAAATGCTTACCGTAATTTTTCTTTCCTAGTGCAAATTCATGGCAGCATACTACCACATGTATGATGTTAAGTTGGTGCCAGAAAAATTGTATCAAAGGCTTACCATAATTTTCCTTTCCTGGCACCAATCCATGGCAGCATACTACCACATGTATGATGCTATGTTGGCACGAGGGAAATAAAAAATTGTATCAAATGCTTACCGTAATTTTCGATTCTTGGCACCAATCCATTGCAGCATACTACCACATGTATGATGCTATGTTGGTGCCAGGAAAATCGAAAATTGTATCAAATGTTTACTGTAATTTTCCTTTCCTTGCACCAATCCATGGCAGCATACTACCACATGTATGATGCTATGTTGGCACCAGGGAAATAAAAAATTGTATCAAATGCTTACCGTAATTTTCGATTGCTAGCACCAATCCATTGCAGCATACTACCACATGTATGATGCTATGTTGGTGCCAGGAAAATCGAAAATTGTATCAAATACTTACCGTAATTTTCCGGGAGTGTACAGGAATTAGTAGGGCAGTGTACAGGGGGTCAGCAAGGAAGATGATGGGGGGTCAGCAGGGTAGTGTATAGGAATTAGTGGAGCAGTGTACAGGGGGTCAGTGGGCCAAATGATGGGGGTCAGCAAGGGGGGGGTACAGGAATCAGTAGGGCAGTGTACAGGGGGTCAGTGGGCCAAATCAGGGGGTCAGCAGGGGAGTGTTACAGGAATTAGTAGGGCAGTGTACAGGGGGTCAGCGGGCCAGATCATGGGGGTCAGCAGGGGAATGTTACAGGAATTAGTAGGGCAGTGTACAGGGGGTCAGCAGGGCAGATGATGAGAGGGTCAGCAGGGGAGTGTATAGGAATCAGTAGGGCATTGTACAGGGGGTCAGCAGGGCAGATGATAGGGGGTTAGCGGAGGAGTGTACAGGAATCAGTAGGGCAGAGGACAGGGCAGGCCTGTCCATAAAGACATATATGAGCAAGTTTGGGGTGGAGGAATTTAAATGGCCTGCACAGTCTTGACCTCAACCCGGTAAAACACCTTTGGTATGAATTAGACTGTGAGCCAGGCCTTCTCTTCCATATTCAGTGCCTGACCTCACAACTGTGCTTCTGGAAGAATGATCAAACATTCCCATAGACACACTCCTAAACCTTGTGGACAGCTTTCCCAGAAGTGTTGAAGCTGTTATAGCTGCAAAAGGCAGGGCAAACTCAATATTAAACTCTACAGACTAAGACTGGAATGCCATTAAAGTTCATGTGAGTCACCCCCGCTGGGGACAAGAGGAGCTTGACTGGAGACTTGATGGGGAGAGCTGGACTGGGGGACATTGACTGGAGGCTGACTATGGAGAGTGTGGTAATGTTGGAGGTGCTTTCTGGCTAGATATCTTGCCAGTTTATGATTGCTTGCTGGACTTTTGTCTTTGGTGCATCTTCCATGGGGCCAAAGGCGTAGCCTGAAGCTTGTTGGCTCTGATGCAAAAGTTGACCTGCAGATACACCCACCGCATGGCAAGATACTCAAAGTGTCTTAAGAGTTTTGAGTTCCCAGAGTCCCTCATTACATCAGAGGACAGGGATCACCGCTGGAAAATCAGAGGACAGGAATCACTGCTGGAGAATCGGAGGACAGGGATCATAGCTGGAGAATCAGAGGATAGGGATCACTGCTGGAGAATCATAGGACATGGATCACCGCTGGAGAATCATAGGACATGGATCACCGCTGGAGAATCATAGGACATGGATCACCGCTGGAGAATCAGAGGACAGGGATCACCTCTGGAGAATCAGAGGACAGCAGGAATCACCGCTGGAGAATCAGAGGACAGGAATCACCGCTGGAGAATCAGAGGACAGGGATCACCGCTGGAGAATCAGAGGACAGGAATCACTGCTGGAGAATCAGAGGACAGGGATCACCGCTGGAGAATCAGAGGACAGGAACCCCTGGCAGATCACTTGGCAGAGCGCCAGCCCAGCACTGTACACAGCTCCCCCCCCCCACAGACACACTACACTGGGCTGTGATAATATGACAAGGAGGCTTAGGGGGCCCCCTGGAGCTAGGGGTGGGGTTGCGATTGTGACCCCTGCAACCCCGTATGCTACGCCCATGCATGGGGCAAAGGTTGTATTGCTTGATTGTATTGGGTCGTATTGCTGCTAATTTTTGCCTGGGATTTATATGCTACTTGGAAATTGGTTATTGTTTCTATGTAATTTGAGTCATTTTTCCTTGTCTGTAGCAATTTGCAACTGTTCATGGTTAAGTCTTGGTACAAAATAATCTCTTTTTCACCTACAGTCTGTGTTGTGCGTTTCATTGCTGACCTACACTTAAAAGAACGGTGAGAAGTGGGAGTTGATTAATAATATTGATAAAATAAAATGAATGTCCGTATTATTATTTGTGTGGCCACCCCTCATTTTCTTACACTTGGAGAATTAAGCTTCGCTGGAGACCCCTTGCAATAAAAGATGATATTTGTGGGACCATTGGGAAGAGCTGATACAGGCAGCAGAGGGTAATAAGCCAGAACAGAGGGCAAGTCAATACCAGAAGACAAAGAGTAGTGAGTAGAGTGGAGAGGTCAATGGCCAGGTCAATGGGCAGGTTAAACAGATTAGGTGTCGGAGCAGATACAGGTCACAAGTGGAAATGATCAGGCAGGTTTTGTGAGGATCAACCAACCAGCTGAAATAGCCGTGACTTTTCCATCAACAATCGGGGCTGATCCTAGGTAGGTGCGTGGGGTGCAGTGCACCCAGGCGCCACAGAGGTGGGGGCATTGAAGCGCCAGAGTGCTTCCCTCCCTCCTCCTCCTCTCCTTGTCTGTGTCCAGAGGTGGCTCTCTCCGCCGGTCACCGCCACCGCCACTTTGTTTCCTGCCAAAGTCCGTCCCCCCCTCGCTCCTCCTGTCAGAGGAGGAGAGCGAAGCAGTGGCTGTCTTTGTATACAGTGACGTCACTGGGGGGGCAGTCCGTGCCTGATGTGTTCTCCTTGACCGTGTTAGGGGAGCATCTCTGTGTTTGAGTCGTTGCCATAGAAACAGTTGTAAAGGGGAAGAGTTGATAAGATGACCATGTGGGGGGGGCAGAAATATTTCTGCACCCAGGCGTCTGTGACCCTAGGATCAGCCCTGTCAACAATGCAACCATCAGTCCCTCCCCTCACGCCGGGGTACTCGGTATAATCCTAGACTCTGACTTGTCATTTCAGCCTCAAGTCCAATCGTTGTCAAAAGTTTGTAGCGTTCACCTCTGTAACTTCTCTAAAATTCGCCCCTTTTTAACTAATTAAACCACCAAGCTCTCCATTCACTCCCTCGTTATCTCTCGCCTTGACTACTGCAACTCCCTTCTCATTGGCCTGCCTTTCCATCTTCAGTCTATCATGAATGCTGCTGCCAGACTTATCCACTGCAAGGTTGGTGGTTCAACTGGACCCGGGCTCTTTTAGGACTTCTGGATGTATGGAGCTCTGTGATGCATCGGCGAGTCAGGACACACACAGCAATATGGTGAATCCAATACTAGACTTTATTTTTTGTGCGCACTACACCTAATCAAAACATACAAGAAAAGGAACGCCCTTGGCTCAGCCAATCGTATTCAAGTAATTGGGTTATACAAGTAATACGGTACGTCACGATTATACAACGTGTGTGAAACATAGCAAAATATTTTCTGTGTGACCAACTCAAACCTTGTTCCCTCTGCACACCTTATCTATGTTATTGTTCTCTGCTCAGTACATAATAACATTTGGCAAGGTTGTTCTTAGCTTCTGTGTAATTAATCCTAGAAGCTCTGGGTTAAAGGATACATCTTATACAAGCATTGATTACTATGGGGGAACGCTAGCAAGCCTTACAGTGCATTGAAATTATGGGGGAACTCTAGCCTTACATTCACCTTACCAACCGCTCAGTGTCTGCCAACTCTCTCCTCCAATCCATACACTGGCCCCTGATCGCCCAGCAAATTAAATTCAAAATACTAACCACAACCTACAAAGCCATCCACAACTCTGCACCCAAGCTACATCACCAATCTTGTCTCCAAACATATCCCAAACCGTCCTCTCCGCTCTTCTTAAGATCTCCTACTGTCAAGCTCTCTTGTCTCCTTCTCCCAATGCTCGTCTCTAGGATTTCTCCAGAGCCTCTCCCATCCTCTGGAACTTGATACCTCAACCTGTCTGGCTATCCCCTACTCTTGCTATCTTCAGGTGATCCCTGAAAACTGATCTCTTCAGGCAGTGATGGACTGGCCATTGGAACTACTGGGACTTTCCCGGTGGGCCGATGGCTCAGTGGGCCAGCTTCAGTGAAAGTGGACCACCGCCCCCATCCCTTCCTTTGTCTCTCCCTCCCCGCAGTGCTCACCTCCTCTCCCTCCCCGCAGCGCTCACCTGGGGGGGAACAGAGAAGCAGGGGGAGGACCAAAGGAGCATGGGGGAGGGGACAGACAGCTGAATCAACATCTATGGCCTGGGAGTTTCTCACTTCTGCCTAATCTTGTCCCATGGGGGGGAGGGGCGAATTGATTCTTTGCCTCAGGTGAAATAATGTCTAGCTTCCCCACTGGTACTGCCTATAAGAGTACCAGTACCAGCCATTCTACTCTGATAAAGTAGAACGGCTAGTGGCTAGTGAAGGGGGAGAGGGGGCTTGGGTGGCTGGGGGGGGCAGGAGTTGTCCGGCCGCATTAGGAGAGACCTGTCAAAGTGGGGTCAGGCTGCAAATGGGCACAGTGAGGTCAGGCTGCAAATGGGCATTGTTGACCCTTATTTCCGCTTACAGTAGCTGTTGCATTCTCACCCTCGTCTTATACTCATGTCAATACATTTTTCCCTTTTTTGTGGTAAAATTAGGTCCTTGGCTTATACTCGGGTTGGCTTTTGCTCGAGTATATACGGTAACTTTAACCCCAGCCCTAGTGCTAACTCCAACATTTATAAACAAAGCCATGTCACACAGCGCCCGATTGCAACAGTTGGGGAACAGTTTCATTGTAACTTTTGGGTAGCAGTGCCAAGTGGCAGAATTATAAACTAATGTCAACAACATTTTGGCAAAGACGAAGTAGCGTTTTTCCTGGCAGAATAAAGTTCTCTTGTATCTAGTAAAGAGATTTTTTTTTTTTTACTAGACTTTATATTATTTGCATACAAGATCCACATAATAAGCTACACTTTCAAAAACACAAAAGTTGTTAAAAGGATTACATTCCGTTTTTATGCTCATCTAAAGAAAAAAAAAAAACAACAATAATAATCGATCCCACTTCACAAAACGCCATCAAAAACAGTCTTCCTCACTGCTCCAAACCCCAAAGCGATGCCATTACCTCATAATTCCGCACTTATTAAAACAAATGTATTTTCTCCTCATCTGATTTGATTGTTTTTTTTTTTCAAGATGAAATCTGTAATGTCTTCCATCGCTAACTGCATCTTTTATTCATGACGGCTGAGTTTTTTTTGTCATGGGGGGGATGGCGCTCGGAGCATTAAGAAATATTTCTTCATAAGCTTGATTGCTCCCCACAAATAAACTGTTATCATCAACCAGATGAAAATCATAAAGAATTCCTTTCCTTTAAAAAAAAATTATATTTGAAAGATGGTTTGAAAGATAGGTCCCTTGGATAATGGACGTAGGTCCTTCTCCTTCGTGGTCTCCTTTAAGACAATAAGAGAAAATGGCCAACCTATTGCACAGTCCAAATGTACAAAATATTGATTGGCTGGCTTTTTGAAAAGAGAGAGCGTGTTATTACGGCCGGTGATGTTTGTAAGTATGTTATTGCAGTGTCTACTTGGAATAAATACATAAATAAGACCATTGAGTACTTTCCTCTATCGAGGAATGATATGGGCCTTTTCTCGTTAAATGGATGCAGTGTGGCTCTGCGCTCTTCAAGGTGATTTTTAACAAAATATGACCTTAAAATGCCATTAGAAGACCGGTAGAGGTGCGTTGAATTACAACTCTTTGTGTAAGATACATAAAAAAGACATTTGTGAGAAGCCTCGTACACACGGGCCAGCATCTCGTCAGGAAAAAAAACGTTGTTTTTTCCTGACGAGATTCTTGGCAAGAATCTCCTGCCGCCCGAGTGTACAGACTCTCCTTCCAAAATAACTGCCTGTCATGGACCTTGGAATACAGAAGTGTTTCTCCTTGAAATCTGTTACACAGTGGGGGGTCTTCTGCCCTGGCTACCCCCCCCCCCCCCCAGATGGCTCCATTGTTCTGTGTCTGGCTGTTTGTGTACATTGATTGCCCCCTGGGGCTTTTGTCTCATTACACATAGCAGTCCTTCTATTCAAGCTATCGGACCAATCCCTGCTGACCCTGTTTCAAGCCCTCATTTGCATGGCTAAGAGGACCTAATGGAGAACTACATGTACTTTACAATTGACCAATAGGAAAGCGGTTGTTGGGGGCGGGATGTTCACAATTCTGTTTAAAAGCGTTAAAAGAGTTTCCTGTTTGAACTTACATACAGCCTGCCTGGTGTTTGTTCTAATGGATTTCGAACGACACATAGCTGTAGTTCAGATCCCGGAGCCTTGGATGATGGAACCATCAGACGTTGCGATCTGCAATCTGATTCAATAGCAGCAGAGGAGTGTCGGGAGAGTGGAACCAAGCGAGCAAGGGTCTCGTTACACTGCCATTCTCTTGAAATTCAAGAACGCGGTGACGTCATTGCGTACGGCGAGCATGCGCTCGTCACATTCAATGCCATCGCCGCCATCTTGCTGCATCCTACCTATGCCTAGGAAGCTACCGCGCATGCGTCAAAGTCATTTCAAGCATGCGTGGGTTTCCACGGTGACCAGGTAAGTATACACACTCTCGGGTTTCTCAGCAGGAAAATAGAGAACATGTTCTTTATTTTTCTCTCCTAGATTCTGGGCAGTTTTCTTGTTGAGAAACCTGAAAGCCTTTTACACGTGTACGGTTTACTCGGCAGCTCTACCAGCAGTTTTCTTGCTGGTTCTTGCCGAATAAACCGAGCGTGTGTACGAGGCTTAAGATTATAAAGCAATTCCTTCACAAATACAATGGTTCTCGCCTGCCTTGGCCAGTTTTGGCTTGACTGGGATGAAGAGAGAGGGAAGTTTCTGGTCTTGTCAGTTGGCCTAATGCCACGTCCACACGATTGGATTTTCCGTCGGAAAAAACCTTGGATGCTTTTTCCGACAGAATTCCACTCAAGCTTGGCTTGCATACACACGGTCACACAAAAGTTCCCTGAACTTTCGACAGTCAAGAACGTAGTGAAGTACAGCACTACCACGATCCGAGAAAATGAAGTTCAATGCTTCCGAACATGTGTCAAATTGTTTCCACGTCGGAATTGCTACAGACGATCGGAATTTCCGATTGGAACTTTTTTTTCATCAGAAAATTTGAGAACCAGCTCTCAATCTTTTGTTTGCGGAAATTCCGACAGCAAAAGTCCGATGGAGCCTACACACAGTCGGAATTTTCAACCAAAAGCTCACATCTGACTTTTCTTGTCGGAATTTCCAACCATTAGTCTTCAAAGAAAGCCATAAAGAGGAAGTAATCCCTGATGGGTTTTACTTACTCTTTGTTTCCTTGCAAAGGTAAAGCATGATGGGCTACTATGCCTTGCATAATAGCCCATTATGTGTCACTTACCTGCAGGAGAAGCCCGCAATGTCCCCGTCTTACTCGCTGGCAGCGACGTCCATTCTTCACCCCTCTTCCTTCCGGGGGCCGCAAACTCCAGCTTGCTGGCCGGAGTCACGTGATGTCACTCCCGCCTGTCACGGCATGACCACAGCTTGAAACGGCACAGCATGCCCTTTGAAGTCGGCGCAAATGCGCAGAAGAGTCCTTCGTTCGGGGACATTGCAAATATCTCCTAAACTGTGGATTAGGAGATTTCGACAACAAAACCGTGGATTTTTTTCTAAAGGAAAGTTGGCTCAAACTTGTCTTGCATACACGTGGTCTCATACTTGATTCAGAGCATGCGTGGAAATTATTGGAATTTCCAAGAACGAATTTTGTTGTCCGAAAATTTGAGAACCAGCTCTCAAATTTTTGTTGTCAGAATTGTGACGGATCTCGGATACCCCAGATGGGCACCCCTGCCAGACCTGTGTCTCCTGTCCTCCAAACGCACCCACACTGCCTGCAGATCCGCCATAACCAGCCCTTAACTCCTCAATCACGAGACAAGCCACACAGGTGTTGAGGGTTAAACATGCAGAGCATAAACTGTTTATTAAATACAAAACATACATTTTTATACACAGTTAGGGACACCCGCCTTAGCCTTGTCATAGAGGGGAGGGGGTAGGGGACAAGGAAGAACCAATGGGAACTGAACACTTGTACATTAAAACAGACTACAGTTAAACATAAAGGGATTATGGTAAGCAGGCAGCCCCTCAATACACATCCCCTGTGGAGAGATGTCTCCAGTCCAGACCATTGTCTTTGTGCCATTTACCAACACAATTAGACACAGCAACAAGAGGGGGGGGGGGTAATTGGGGAGAAGGGGTGTAGCATTACATTACATTATCTCCATGCCAGCTTGTCCCCAGGTCTCCAGTCTTTTCTGGGCCATAATCCGTGGGGAGGCCACGTAAGAGGCCCGCCCACATTTCCTTCCAAAACACACAGTGACAATAGGTTCTGTCACAGGAATTTCTCACAGCAATCTCCCATCAAACAATTGTTGTCGGAAATTCCGATCATGTGTACGCGCCATTAGACTGGGATGCCATTAAAGTTCATGTGTGTGTAGAGGCAGGTGTCCCAATACTATATATATATATATATATATATATATATGAAGATTTAGGCCCGGATTCACATACCTTGGCGCATATTTACACCACCGTAGCGCATCTTCTTTACGCTATGCCGGCGCAACGCAGAGAGACAAGCACGGAATTCACAAAACAAATGCTCCCAACTCTGTGCCGGCGTATATTCCTAGGCGTAAGTTAGCATAAGTGGAAGTGGGCTGGAAGGGGGTGTGATACATTTAAATGAAGCGTGACCCCATGCAAATGATGGCCTGAGCTTCAGACAAGTACTTAAAATGAACTGCGCATGCGTCGTACCTAGGACTTATCCCAGTGCTCATGCTCACAATCACGTTGAAACAACTGCCTGAGATACGTCAAATCACTGCCTGACGTGAACGTAACCTACGCCCAGTCCTATTCACGTACAACGTAAACTTCGCCGGCGTTCGTTCCCTGTTCCATACCTTTGCATGACTTGCGCCTCCAATATGGGAATAACTTTACGCCGGACGTAACCTGTACGCAAATCGCTTAAAACATGCGCCGGGCGCAAGTACGTTCGTGAATCAGCGTATCTCCCTCATTTGCATATTTGCATCACAAATCAATGGGAGTACCAAATGTGTCCAGCGTAACTATGCGCCCACTATACGCCGGCGTAGGCAAGTTACGTCGGTCGGATGAAGTCAGTTTTTCAGTTCTGTGGGCTGGGCGCACTGATACGACGGCGCATATCTACACTCACGCGGCGTATCTCGAGATACGTCGGAGTAAGTGCTTTGTGAATCCGGGCCTATAACATTTAAATTAGGAAATAAATACATAAAATGGACCCCAAAAATTTTCCCTTTAAAGTCTTTGGATGGCAACAATAAAGCACTACTTTACATCAAATGGCCCAAAATTTTCTGCCTCTATGTCCAGGGCATGTATTATATCTGAACGCAAAATGGCAAAATGGATATGTTTCCTTAATATTAAAGACGTACAAATTACTTCATGTTAGCGGCAATTCTGGCAAAGTGCAAAGTAGCTGAATTGGAAGCCCATTCTCCCGTCTCCATGATTCCTCCCCGCGTGCTGCGTCCACGCCATGCTCACAGGTGACTGCATTTGTCACTGCAAGCTTTAAGTGTTCCTTTTACAACTTTCCTGCCCGTCTCCTTAGAATGGAAATTACCGACAAAAGGAATTAAGGGCAGGGACCCCCTGATTAGCCTAATGCATTGATCAAGTCAATTCTTCTCTCTTTCAATGCGAACGCGCTGCATATAAAAGCGTCATTAAGGCAACTCCGCTGTCTCCCCCACTAATGGTCCATAGTTTGAGAAGGCAGAGATGATTGGCAGGTTGGGGCTTTACCGCTTGTGTTTGTCTGAGACAAGCCACATCAGATCAGCAGAAGCTTAAAGCACGACATAAATTATAGATATACGTCTGTTCCTTTGATGATGAGAAACAAGTAGGTGCACTGCACTTCCATCATAGGAAGAAACCTGGACCCCCCCCCCCCATCCTTTTTGTCACATCACATCTGACAAAACACCAGTGAAAACACAAATGTTCTCTCTGTTTTAACAAACTGTCTGCTCAAAGGCTTAGTGCTTCGCTTAGCGCTCTCGAAAACCGGGAAAGTGCCAAATGTTTGTTAAAGTTTTAAGGTTTGCATTCGACTCTTGAGTGACTGGCTACCACCGCTTGGTAAATTTGTAGGCTTATGGGGCTTAAAATAGAAACACGGGCCTAAGTGGAAAATGTAATGTCCATCTACAAACCTTTTTTTGTTTGTAGGGCTAGAGCAGGAAATAGGTAGAACCCTCGGTTGTGTTTGATTGCCATACGAGTCCCCACTAGAGAAATTTTCTGCCACACTTCTGGCCCCAGTGACACAACAGGAAATAATTCAATAATAATAATAATTATTTAATAATTCAAAATTGATTTCTAGGATGATGGTACTATTATTAACAAGTCTACATGTTTTTATTTTTTATTTTATTAAGAGGCTAACAATTAATTCACAACAGGAAATAAGATATCTCTTTAAATTAAGGGAAACCCCATCTTTGAGTCAGGGCTGGGTTCAGCCCTTCCTTCTCTGAGCTGGCCACTCAGCTGTCGGCTAATTGCCACCTCCTATCTCTCCACAGTGACTCACCTGTTGATGATATTCCTGCTCGTCAGTCCTGCCTACTCCAGCTCAGATGATCTCTGCCTTCGACCTTAGCCAACATCAGAGTGACTATCTCCTGCGTTCCTGTTGAAGACTTGCTTGGCTGACGTTCGTTCTGGCTCCACATCCTGCTTGCTGTTCTACTACATCTATCTCTGGATTCTGACATTTGGCTTGGTTGACTACCCGATCCAGTTCCTGAACTCTGGCTATGTTTTGACTATGCTTACTCTGTTAATCTTTTTATTATTATTATTATTATTAAACAAGTGTAAATTAAATGTACTTCTGCCCCGGGTGAGATTCATGGTTTCTGACACTTTCTCATTCAAAAATTATATTGAAGGAAATAACAAATGAAGGGCAAATACTGGGTGTGACGGATCTCAGATACCCCAGGTGGGCACCTCCACCAGACCTATGTCTCCTGTCCTCCAAACGCACCCGAAGCCTGCAGATTTGCTATAACCAGCCCTTAAAGCCGTGTACAAACGATCAGTCCATCCGATGAATCGATGAAGCTGACTGATGGGCCGTCGCGCCCACACAACATCGGTCAGAACGCAGTGACGTAAAACACGACGTGCTGAAAAAAATGAAGTTCAATGCTTCCAAGCATGCGTCGACTTGATTATGAGCATGCGTGGATTTTTAACCGATGGTCGTGCCTACTAACGATCGGTTTTGACCTATCGGTTAGGCGTCCATCGGTTAAATTTAAAGCTAGTTGGCTTTTTTTTAACCGATGGTTAAATAACCTTTGGGGCCCACACACGATCGGTTTTGACCGAAGAAAACGTTCCCTTAGACAAGAGACAAGCCACACAGGTGTTGAGGGTTAAACATGCAGAGCATAAACTCTTTATTAAAGGGGTTGAAAAGGGTACATTTTTTTTCCCCTAAATAGCTTCCTTTACCTTAGTGCAGTCCTCCTTCACTTACCTCATCCTTCCATTTTGCTTTTAAATGTCGTTATTTCTTCTGAGAAATCCTCACTTCCTGTTCTTCTGTCTGTAACTCCACACAGTAATCTGAGTCTTTCTCCCTGGTGTGGAGTGTCGTGCTCGCCCCTCTCCCTTGGATTACAGGAGAGTCAGGATGCTCTCTACGTTGCAAATAGAGAAATAAGCTGTGTGTTAGTGGTCGTCCTGACTCTCCGGTAGTCCAAGGGAGGGGGTGGGAGGATTTTCCCTATTTTTTTTTTTTATAATTCCAAAATATTATAGAAGGAAATAACACATAAAAGACTAACAATATATAAGTATATAAAACAGAGTTACTATACGGGTAAGACTATCTTTGTTGGTTGTCACTGCAGATGGCATCCACATTGAGACAATTTCTCCTCTGTTCCTTATCCAGTCACAACTGTCAAAGTTTGTATTTCCCCCAAAAATGTCCTTATTCTAATTTTTTATAGACAGAAATAAAAAATAAAGGAGAAACTGTCTGCAAATGTATAAAATAGTTTTAACAGTAAGGGAAAGTCCAACATGATATTGGTCACTGGAGATCGCCATTGAGAATTCTGTTTCTTGTCCAGTGAAAACTGTCAAAGTTTACATTTCCAATTTTTTTTTATTATTATTTTTTTTATCATTCAACATTTTTATTGAAGGAAATAACAAATAAGGAACAAGCTGTAAATATATAAAACAATTTGACAGTAAGGGGAAAGCCCAGCTTTTACAATTGTCACTGGAGATGGCATCCACATTGAGATGTTTTGTTCTCTGTTCCTCATCCAGTGACACATTCCAAAGTTTGGATTTCTTCTCTCTTTTTTTTTTTTTATCGTTCAGAATTTTTATTAAAGGAAATAACAAATAAAGGACAAACTGACTGTAAATATATAAAATAGTTTAACAACAAGGGAAATAACATCATGACATGGAGATGGCTTCCACATTAAGAGTTTTCCCCCTTTGATCCTCATCCATGGACAAGTTTGGATTTCTTCTACTTTTTTGTTATCCTTCAAAAATGTTATTGAAGGAAATAACAAATAATTGACAAACTGTCTGTAAATACTGTAAATATAAACCAGATTTACAATAAGAGAAAGGTTATCTTTGACAGTTGTCACTGGAAATGGCATCCATATTGAAACGTTTTCTTCTCTGTTCCCCGTCCAGTGATGACCTTCAAGGTTTGGATTTCTTCTCATTTTTATTATTATTATTATTTTTTCATCATTTAAAATTTATTGACGGACATAACAAATAAAAGAAAAACTGTCTCTAAATACTGTATATATAAACAGTTTTACAGTAAGGCAAAGCCTATCATTGACAATTATCATTGGAGATGGCATCCGCATTGAGAAGTTTTCTCATATGTTCCTCTTCCAAAGTTTGAATTGCCAATAATTTTAACATCCAAAAGTTTTATTGAAGGAAATAACAAATAAAGGACAAACTGTTAATAAATATATGAAACAGATTGCAGTCTCTCTGCCTCTACTATCAGTTACAGTCAGGGCTGGACTGGGACAGAAATTTGGCCCTGGATTTCATCCAGACTGGCCCACTTTGACAGGTCTCTCCCATGGCGGCCGGACAAATCCCCCCCCCCAGCCACCCATGCCCCCTCTCCCCCTTCACTAGCCACTAGCCATTCTACTTGGATGGCTGGTACTGGTACTCTTAAAGCAGTACCAGTAGGGGAGCTAGATTCTATTTCACCCGGGGCAAAGAATCTGTTTGGTGCCCCCCCCCTATGGGACAAGATTAGGCAGAAGGGAGAGACTCCCTGGCCATTTCTGTTAAGTCAGCTGTCTGTCCCCTCCCCCATGATCCTCTGTAGTCCCCCCAGCTCCTCTGGTCCTCCCCCTGCTTCTTTGTTCCCCCCAGGTGAGCACTGCGGGAAGGGAGAGACAGAGGAGCAGAGAGGGGCCACTGCCACTGAAACCAGCCCACTGAGCCATTGGCCCACCGGGAAACTCCCTGTAGTCCCAATGGCCAGTCCATCCCTGGTTACTGTTAAAATACAAGCAGGATCCCTGACAGGTCCTGTTGGGTCTTCCAGGTTTCCTTGCAGGATACCTACCATGATTTCCTAGATTCCTAAGAAAGTCTACTACCACCAGGACTTCCAGAGTTTCCAGTAATGGTGCTGGTGTGTCTGTCCCCTAACCAGAAGGAAAATTGAGCATCATCCCTCGTACACACATACTGGATTCCTGGCGGTAAAAAGTCTACCAGAAAACCCGAGGGTAAAACCTGCTCGGTAATTTTTTTCCCCTACATACGATTGGGTTTCCTGACAGGAAAACTGCCATGAAAGCTTTGGTCGGGAATCCTGGCCGTGTGTATGCTCCATCGCAGTGTTTAACTGCTGGGTTAAAAACCGCCGGGAATCCCGCCGGGAAAAAAGAGAGCTGGTTCTCTTTTCTTTCAAGCAGTTTTCCTGCCAGGAAAACTGCAATAGAGCATACATATGGAAGGTTATCCCAGCCAAAAGCTCTCATGGCATTTTTCCCAACGGGAAAACCGGTCATGTGTACAAGGCTTCAGTCTTTAAAGTAGCTTGTCCTGTGTCTTTAAGCTAGCTACCTGAGAGTTAAAAGTACTGTAACACTTACCTACCAGTTGCCTGTTTTTTGTCAAATTGGAATGAGTTGAATACTCTCTTGCTTCCTGCTCGCCTAGACCCTTGCCTTTACCTGACTATTCTCATGTCTGCTGCCTGCCTTGACCCCTGCCTGGACCTTACTACTCTCTCTCCTGATGCCTGCCTTGACCACTGCCTGGACCCGATTACTTTATCACTTACTGCCTGCCTTGACCACTGCCTAGACCTGGCTACTCTCTCTCCTGCTACCTGCCTCGTTCCCTACCTGGACCTGACTACTCTTCCTCCTGCTGCCTGCCTTGACCCGATTACTTTATCACCTGCTGCCTGCCTTGACCCCTGCCTCTACCTAACTTCTCTCTCTCCTGCTGCCTGCCCAAACCTCTGTTTCACCTGACCAATCTCTTGCCCTGTGACCAGTCTACGGACCATAGCCTTTCCATTGCAGCCATCACACCTCCACCCTAGGGGGACGATCCTGGGGGCCATGACCTGGTGCCAATTGCAGCAAAGAAAGTCAGGACCACTAGGGTTCACAGTTATGTTCACCATGAGGAGTTCTAGTGAAGACCAACTACCACTTAGACTCAAAACCCTATATGAGCCTGCATCACCTTCCAGAGGGCACCTTGACAGTTACATTGTTCCCAGGTCTCTCTGTTGACTACAGATTCTTTTCTGCATTTTGGAGATGAAGTGACATTGTTCTATGGTTCTAACACACTCCCTGACCGATGCTCCACCATAGATACGGTGAAGTGAGTGAGCATTATTACACCCTAGGACAGGACTTCTCAACCAGGGTTCCATTGAACCCTAGGGTTCTTCTAGGGTTCCCTTGAGTAATGAGCAATGTGTGACTCTCAGATAAGTTCCCGCTAGCGCTATTATTCTTTTTTTCTTTTTAGCTATCTGTACGGGGGGAAATTCTTCCAATGTCCACACGTGTAAGGAACACTCTTCCCATTGGTCCCATCACACAAATGTATCATGGTAAGTATGGTAGTTTTTAACAGGGGTTCCACGAGACAGGAAAGTAATTTTATGAGTTCCTGTGTCTTGGAAAAGTTGAGAAAGGCTGCCCTAGGATGTAAATTGTGTTACTGACAAAATCATGGGTGGAATATAAGGAAGAAATTCCTAACAAAAAGAAAATAAATGCAGTAACCACATCTAAGGATTGGTAAGCTGCAAAATAATACACCTTAAGCAGACAGTCCATAGCCATTTAAATATCCCTACCCCTTCTATAACCCATGGGGTAATTTCACGTACCTGATGGAGATCGAGCAGCAGAGGGGGCTTCTCTTTCACCTCCTGTCCAACGCCCCTGGCAGAGATGACAGGGAGTGAAGGACACAGAGTGGCACAAGGGCCGATATAGTAGATGGCTCCAGCTGAGACCTGATTGCTGGAGGTCTCTGGGCAGGTACTGAAGACAGAAAATCTGTGCTGCTGGAATAGCAGGTGGAGGCGTAGCTGGAACGGAAGCCAGGGGGATCATCAACAGCCAAGCAGAGCAGGTACCAAGACGTGAGGCAGAGACTAAGTCAGGATACAGGCCGGGTCTGGTACACAGTCGGTCAGCGAGGTACAGGAACATAAGGCAGGAGCAGAGTCAACACAAGCCGAGGTCACAGGTAGGCAGGCGGAGATCCAAGACAGGTACAGAGGAAACCAGGTCAGACACAAGGAACAGAAACAGGTCTGGTAACAGGAAACAAGCTGAAAGACCGCTCAGCAAAGCATCATTCAAGGAGTGTGTTAAAACCATAGAACAATGTCACTTCATCTCCATAACGCAGGAAAGAATCTGTAGTCCACAGAGAGACCTGGGAACAGTGTAACTGTCAAGGTGCCCTCTAGAAGGTGATGCAGGCTCATATAGGGTTTTGAGTCCAAGTGGTAGTTGGTCTTCACTTGGTGAACATAACTGTGAACCCCAGTGGTCCTGACTTTCTTTGCTCCAATTGGCACCAGGTCATGGCCCCCAGGATTGTCCCCCTGGGGCAGAAGTGTGATGGCTGCAATAGAAAGGCTATGGTGTGGAGACTGTTCACAGGGCAAGAGATTGGTCAGGTGAAACAGAGTTTTGGGCAGGCAGCAGGAGAGTGAGAAGTCAGGTAGAGGCAGGGGTCAAGGCAGGCAGCAGGTGATCTCGACATACGCCGCGTAACTTCTAGGATGCGCCGGCGTATCTATTTTCTGTATTCAGAAAGCCACATACGCCAGAATTTTGCTTAGATCCGACTGGCGTAAGTCTCCCCTACCTGCCTATTTTTAATTAGGCACGGTTACGCCGGCCCATTTACGCTACACCGCCGTAACTTTGGCCGCAGCTTGTTTGTGAAAACGGCACCTGCCTCTCAAAGTTACGGCGGCGTAGTGTAAATGAGATACGCTACGCCCGCACAAAGATACGCGTCTGTAAGGCGGCGTACACACGACCGAGAAACTCGACGGGCGAAACACATCGTTTTCCCTGTCGAGTTCCTTGTTCGGCTGTCAAAAAACGAGTCGAGCCAAATTTTCCCATTGCCCATCGAGGAGATAGAGAACATGCTCTGTTTTTGGCTCGACGAGTTCCTCGACGGGTTTCTCGGCAAAAAGTGTACACACGACCGGTTGTCTCGGCAGAATACGTCTCCCATCGAGTTTCTTGCTGAATTCTGCCGAGAAAACCGGTCGTGTGTACGGGGCCTAAGAGAATCTGGCCCATTGGGTCCAGGCAGTGGTCAAGGCAGTCAGCAGTAGGAAGAGTAGTCAGGTCCAGGTAGGGAACAAGGCAGGTAGCAGGAGAGAGAGTAGCCAGGTTTAAATAGGTGCACTGGCGCCAATGAGCATGCACCAGTGTATGCCCTTTCTTGTGCACATCCCGGTATGCCCGTGCCTGTGCGCCAATGCGCGCTTGTTACCTGGGCTTCTCTTACAGGTAAATTCAAGCTGATTACATTCTCAAACTTTATATATTCACAAATATTCATATAGACTATAAATAGAGTTAATATCTTGACATCCAGAGTCATTGAGAAGTCACGACAGTCCTAAGGAAAGGGGGGGGGGGGGAAGTCAAGGCCAACTTTGACTGTCAATCTATCCATAATGGATGTAATTTATCGGACTAAAAGCTTTTCTATGCTAATACTCGTCTTGTATCAGTTCTCTTCCAGAGCAGACGCTCGTCTTTCCCCAAGGTCCGGGATTCTGCGCGGTGACATAATTCGGTACAAATCAGTCGCTGAGTGTAACTAAGACTGTCCGAATTCCCCTCGGAACGTGACCAGAGTTCCACTTCCATCACTTAACTTAACTTCAACTTATCTTTAAATAAACGTTAACCAGAGGGGACTTGTTCTGCTCAGCACCTCTTGAGTGATGTGAATTATTGATATGGATTTCATGTGCGTCCATTCAGACAGTCAAAGTGGTGCTGTGTATTCGCAGCCTCCCTGGAGAACACTACTTTAATGTCATACTGCAAGGAGGAGTGTGGGGGGGGGGGGGGGGCTTCTGCCTGCTTTGAACTTTATGCATTTGAAATGATGGAAACAAAAGATTTATTGATTCCAGGTAGCTGGGATGGGTTAGTTCAGGGGTCTACATACTTTTCAAGCAAATGGTCAGTTTATTGTCTTTCAGACTTCAGGGGGGCCGGATTCTGACCAGTGGGGGTAGAAAATGCCCCAAGAGCCGAGCATCAGTGAGAATTAACACGGCCCCAGTGCTGGTGGGCAGTAGGAGGAGGAATAGTGCTCCATCGTTGCTATCAGTGGAAGAAATAGTGCCCCATTGTTGGTGTCATTATGAGGAATAGTGCCTCATATCGTTGGAAGCAATACTGCCCCAAGGGCCGGATAAAGGCTAGAAAAGGGCCACATCCGGCCCTCGGGCCGCAGTTTGGAGACCCCTGGGTTAGTGCAATGCCATATGGGTGCACATGGAGTGGCCAAGAAAACTATGGTATGTGATGGGGTCCCATAGCAAAACAAGGGGCCCCTCTGTCACTTAAAGCTTCAACTCAAAGACAGTAAAGCCCTGTACGCAAGGCCCGGCGGCATAAAGTCCGCCGGGAATTCCCGACCGAAAAACCGAGAACCTGCTCGGAAACTTTCCCCTTGTACACACCAGAGGTTTTCCCATCGGAAAAACTGCGGGGAGAGCTTTGGCCGGGAATCCCGGGCGTGTGTATGCTCACTCGCAGGGTTTCCCCATAGGAAAACTGCCAGGTTTAAAACCGCTGGGAAAAATAGAGAGCAGGTTCTCTATTTTCCTGCCAGGATTCCCGGAAGTTTTCCTACACAATTCCTCCCAATGATACCAACGATGGGGCACAATTCTCCCAATTATACCAAAAATGGGGCCCAAAGACACCAATGATGGGGCACAATTATTTCCAATGACACCAATAATGGAGCACAACTCCTGCCAATGACAGGGCACAATTCCTCCCAATGGCACCAATGATAGAGCACAATTCCTCCCAATGGCACCAATGATGGAGCACAATTTCTCCCAATGGCACCAATGATGGGGCACAATTCCTCCCAATGGCACCAATGAAGGTGCACAACTCCTGCCAATGATGGGGCACAATTCCTCCCAATGACACCAATAATGGAGCACAATTCCTCCCAATGGCACCAATGATTGGGCACAATTCCTCCCACTGACACCCATGATGGAGCACAATTCCTCTAACTGACACCATTTTTGGGGCACAACTCCTCCACTGACACCCATGACGGGGCACAATTCCTCCACTGACACCCATGATTGGGCACAATTCCTCCCACTGAAACCAATGATGGGGCACAATTCCTCCCACTGACACCCATGATGGGGCACAATTCTTCCCACTGACACCCATGATGGGGCACAATTCCTCCCACTGACACCCATGAGGGGACACAATTCCTCCCAATGGTACAAATGATGGGGCACAATTCTTCCCAGTGACAACAATGATAGGACACAACTCCTCCTGATGTAGCACTACTCCTCTCACTGACACCAATGGTGGGGGATTGTTTACCCCCACTGATGCCGGAACATTTTGTTCGCCTGATGACCACAGTCTAAAGTCAGAAGGACAGTAAACAGGCCCTTTGTTTAGAAAGTTTGGAGACGCCTGTGTTAGACTGACAGTATTGTGAAACCTCGGATTGGGAGTAACGCGGTTAACGAGCACTGTTTTTTTTTAATCCTGACTCGGTTTGCGAGTGTTGTCTTGCAAAATGAGCAGGATTCAAGCCACAGCAGTGTGCAGCACCACATTTGGCCTCAGATGGGTGGGGGCGCCGGAGCCGAGCAGAGCCAATTGGAGCCGCTCGGAGCATTCGTAAATGCTTGGATAAACTTGGAAATACTCAGTTCTCTAGCCTTTTTGAGTTCAGATGAGCTGTCCCCGGGCTTTTTCAAGTGTTTACAAGGCTCTCTGTCAGGTCACCTGTGGCCAGATGACAAGTGCACCCATTTTGAAGACAGGGGTGCACCGCAAGGTAGTGAACCCAATAGCGGACTGCTGCGGACAGAGAGGAAGCTTGAGCCCAAGATTCCCCAGGGCACGGAGTCTAAGGTCCAGCAGGTGTTCGCCAGAGCCTCTAGTGGTGAGGATGGCCTTCGCTGCAACTGAACCCAGGTCGCGGCCCCTGGAGTCCACCAGGTCACGCTCCGTAGGAAGAGAGGGGATGCAGCCACTCAGAACACAAGGGATAGTGATGGGTAAGCCAAGGTCAGGGCAGCAGGCAGACGAGGGTAACCAAAGAACAGGCCAAAGGTCAGGGTCACAGTCAAACAGGAATAGTCAGGGACGAGCCAAAATCGGTACACAGAAAGGTTAACATAGCACACAGCAAAGAGGAACACAAAGCTAACAAACAAAGTTGAACAGCACCGCAGACCAGCAGTGCAGTGGTTAATATAGAGTTCCTGGGATGGCCTGGGGTGGAGCCATACAGCGAGTAGAGGTGATAAAATGCAGCCAGAAATAGAGTCAGGCCTATAATAGACACATGGAGGAGAAGATAAGCTGCCAGACATTATTGCATGTCCATGACACTCGACAGCGCCCCCCCCCCACCTCTGGCCACATGCGGTATTGCATGCCATAGAAGTCAATGCGGATACAATTATTTTAGTTTCCATTTACTTCTATGGGGAAACTCGCTTTGATATGCAAGTGCTTTGGATTACAAGCATTCTCCTGGAACGGATTATGCTCGTAATCCGAGGTTCCACTGTACTGACGATCGGCCCCCACAGTGCTGATTCACCGTCTCCCCATCTCAGCCTGAATGTTGCTCTGCAGTCAATTACAGGAGGCTATTGCGCTGCTAAAAAAAGTTTACATTACATATTCACATTCATAATACATGTTCATATTACATTTATCGCCGAAAACCAACTCGGCGCTCCCTGCAGCCAATTCTAGGTAAACATCGGAGCATCCGAATTCCCCGAATATCTTTTCACATTCACAGATCATAGGCAAAGCTAGTGTGAGAGTTGAGAAAATGAGAATATTGGAGCCTCCCACCGAGAGCTTGAAAGATAAAATAAATAAAAAAATTCAGAACAAAACGAACAGATACATCTCCAACTTTCAGTGAATATTAATGGCTCATTATTTGGATTTTTTTTTTTTTTTTACATATAATTCTCGCATATTTTGTCTTTTTTTTTTTTTTAAAGCCGTTATTGGTTTAAACTTTTTCCAAGAGTGACATCAATTCAGTGGCATTCATTAGGTGCCTGAAATGAATCTTTTACAATAACTTAAGCAATTTTGCCAGATACGTGTACAATCTTCTAAGAGTACTTGATGGAAATTCATTATTTTTTTTTATTTTTTTTAAAGGAGTGAATAGGCTAGAAGTCATTAGTCTTAATACACTCAGTGCTGAAAGGTGTTATAACAAAATATGGAGCAATGCTGCAAGAGCAATTCAATTAGCTTGATGTGTTTCAATATTTTATCCGAAATCTGTTCTGGAATTCATATATTCCAAAAGCTGCCTTCCACCTCCTTCCATCTCCTTCCATCTCCTTCTATCTCCTTCCATCTCTGTCCATCTCCTTCCATCTCCTTCCATCTCCTTCCATCCCCTTCCATCTCCTTCCATCTCCTTCCATCCCCTTCCATCCCCTTCCATCTCCTTCCATCCCCTTCCATCTCCTTCCATCTCCTTCCATCTCCTTCCATCTCCTTCCATCTCTGTCCATCTCCTTCCATCTCCTTCCATCTCCTTCCATCCCCTTCCATCTCCTTCCATCTCCGTCCATCCCCTTCCATCTCCTTCCATCCCCTTCCATCTCCTTCCATCTCCTTCCATCTCCTTCCATCTCTGTCCATCTCCTTCCATCTCCTTCCATCTCCTTCCATCCCCTCCATCCATCTTCCATCTCCTTCCATCCCCTTCCATCCCCTTCCATCTCCTTCCATCCCCTTCCATCTCCTTCCATCTCCTTCCATCTCCTTCCATCCCCTTCCATCTCCTTCCATCTTCTTCCATCTCCGTCCATCTCCTTCCATCTCCTTCCAACTCCTTCCATCTCCGTCCATCTCCTTCCATCTCCGTCCATCTCCTTCCATCTCGTTCCATCTCCTTACATTTCCTTCCATCTCCTTCCATCTCCTTCCATCTCCGTCCATCTCCTTCCATCTCCTTCCATCTCCTTCCATCCCCTTCCATCCCCTTCCATCTCCTTCCATCCCCTTCCATCCTCTTCCATCTCCTTCCATCTCCTTCCGTCCCCTTCCATCTCCTTCCATCCCCTTCCATCTCCCGCTATCTCCTTCCATCTCCTTCTATCTCCATCCATCTCCTTCCATCTCCTTCCATCTCCTTCCATCCCCTTCCATCTCCTTCCATCTCCTTCCATCCCCTTCCATCTCCTTCCATCTCCTTCCATCTCCTTCCGTCCCCTTCCATCTCCTTCCATCCCCTTCCATCTCCCGCTATCTCCTTCCATCTCCTTCTATCTCCATCCATCTCCTTCCATCTCCTTCCATCTCCTTCCATCTCCGTCCATCTCTTTCCATCCCCTTCCATCCAATTCCATCTCCTTCCATCTCCTTCCATCTCCTTCCATCCCCTTCCATCTCCTTCCATCTCCTTCCATCTCCTTCCATCTCCGTCCGTCTCCTTCCATCTCCTTCCATCTCCTTCTATCTCCTTCCATCTCCTTCCATCTCCTTCCATCCCCTTCCATCTCCTTCCACCTCCTTCCATCTCCTTCCATCTCATTCCATGAATTAATATCTACTGAAGATAATTGTGCAGAAAGGTGCTACCGACGAATTTAAGGATTTACCGTATATACTCGAGTATAAGCCGAGTTTTTCGACACTTTTTTGTGCTGAAAATGCCCCCCTCAGCTTATACTCGAGTCACCTTTTTGCACCTGGTCTCCCGGATTTGGGGACCCAGTACCGGCCGGACAGTATCCCCTGGACCCTAAAATTTGCACACATGTAGCCCCACTCTTTCTCCACAAGTGTGCAAAGTTTGTTGTCCGGGGGACCTACCGGGGAGCACCGATTTTTCAAAGCCGGCACCCCTTCCATAGACTGCCATGTTAAATGGTAATTTCTCCAGTGATTTTGTGAAACTGGTACTGGCCGGCCGTAGGTCCCCTGGACCCCTGGCACACATGTAGCCCCACACTCTTCCTCTACAAGTGTGCAAAGTTTTCTAGTCCGGGGGAGCTACCACCGGGGAGCACCAATTTTTCAAAACCGGGCACCTCTTCCATAGACTCCTATGTTAAATGGTAATTTCTCCGGTGAATTTGGTGACCAGGTACTGGCCGTTCGTAGATCCCCTGAACCCCAAACTTGCCACACATGTTGCCCCACTCTTTCTCCACAAGTGTGCAAAGGTTGTTGTCTAGGGAACCCACATCCGAGGAGCACCAAATTTTAAAAACTGAGCACCCCTTCCGTAGACTTCCATGTTAAACAGTAATTTCTCCGGTGATTTTCAGGACCCGGTTCTGGCGGGTCGTAGGTCCCCTAGACCCGGAACTTGGGACACATGTAGCCCCATTTCATCTTCTACATGTGTGCAAAGTATGTTATCCGGAGGACCTAGGTCCGGGGAGCACTAATTTTTCAAAGCTGGGCACCTCTTCCATAGACTCCTATGTTAAACGGTCATTTCTCCAGTGATTTTGGTGACCCGATACTGGCCAATCGTAGATCCCCTGAACCCCAAACTTGCCACACATGTAGCCCCACTCTTCCTCCACAAATGTTCAAAGGTTGTTGTCCGGGAGACCCACGTTCGGGGAGCAGCAATTTTTAAAACTGGGCACCCCTTCCATAGACTTCCATGTTAATTGGTAATTTCTCTGGTGATTTTGGGGACCTGGTACCGGCTGGTCGTAGGTCCCCTAAACTCGGACCTTGGCACATATGTGCAAGCTTAAGGAGGGAAGGGGAAGAGAGAGCACAGCCCTCACCTCCTCCCAACTCTCTCCTGCTCCCCTAGTAGTGATGCACTACTCCTGTCATCCTTATAATAGAAGGAACTTGTGTTACCCCCATTCCTACAATAAACGCTGCGCCCAGGGTAGCCGTCCATTCTGCCCACCGCTTGTCCCAGAAATTTTGGGGCTCCTTACACAGATTTTTTGGGGGCCACTGAAGCAGAGAACAGGGCGGGGGGTGCTGCCGAAAATCCCAAAATGTTAAAGTCTCATCTCATCGTCACGAGCAGAGAACCGGGGGGGACGGGGGACGCTGCTGCTGAAAAAATTGCAGTCTCATTTTCATCCCCTCGAGCAGAGAAGAGAGCCGGGGCGGTGAAGTGTCAGTGTCTCTTCTTCTCTCCCCTCTCCTGCTGCAACCTGGGGGGGGGGGGGTTCTGCCGAGAAAGTAAAAGTGAAGTGTCATCTTTTCTCTTCCCTCTCCTGCTGCTGCCCGGGGGGGGGGGGGGGGTCGAAGACCTCAAAGTGAGTAAAAGTGTCATCTCTTCCTCTATCCTCCCACTTGCCGTGAACAGGGGGTGGCCGGGCCCCTAAGAACCTTCGGCCCTTTACAGATGTAATGTCTGTACCCCCCTGATGGCGGCCCTGCAGCCCTGCAAAATTGCTGTTCCCCTTACTTGCTACTTGAACCCTCTTCCATTCATGGAAACCCTTACTCTGCAACTACAAGCAAATTCAAAGGAGACCGTCCACATTCTGCTCTGCTATAGGCCGCCCGGCCCAAAATCGCAGCTGTTATCATTATGGACGGATTTCTTCTCCACTTACACCCTCAACAGCAAACATCTTTTGCTGCTCGGGGATTTCAATCTCTGGGCCAACTCCTCACAAGACCCCATTGCCGACGCCTGTATTGATCACCTGGAAGGATTAGGATTACAGCAACTAGTATGTGGGCCCTCACATGCTTCAGGTCACACACTTGATCTTATTTTCAGACAAGCTCTGGAAATAAAAATTTTGGAAAATGAAAAGTTGCCATGGACAGACCACCATGCAATTATATTCAGTATTTCCACCATCCCCCCCGCAACAAAAACATCAAATCCAGTGATAACACACTGGACTAGATGTCAGAAGAAGCTCCACTCGGAACTCTTCAAAACTACTTTAAGGAAAAAAATAGAAACAACTCAGCCGCATGAAACGGCCGTTGAAACATTGGAAACCATAAACTCGGCCATGCTACAGTCAGCCGACTTGGTAGCGCCGAAACGAAGAACCCGCATTCGGAAAAACAACCGCAGCTGGTTTAACAACCAGCTGTCGTTACTGAAGCAAGAACGCAGAAGGGCAGAATCTGCCTGGAAAAGATGTTCTTCAGAGCTAAACCTATCCATCTACAAGGCGGCGACAAGAAAATACCACAAAGGAATTTTCCAAGCCAAGAAAAAGTATTTTTCGGAGGCTATCAACGGTGCCCTAAACCGCCCCCGCGAACTCTTCAAGATGGTCACCCAGACCATGAAACCAGGATGCATTGAAGCCCCCAGTTCGGACACACAAGAATTTTGCAATGAACTATCGGATTACTTCATTGATAAAATCAAGGCAATCCGTGAAAGCATTCAGCAAAACAATTCTCCCCTCAGCCCCCCCTGCAGCCTCTCACACAGCACCCATAGTAATTCTCCTATATCAGGTAAGTTTACCCTGGGACCCATCTCCATTGAGACCACCAAGAATGTCATTGGCGCTTTGCGTAATGGCACAGCGCCAAATGACATTATCCCCACAAAACTGCTGAAGGAATGCGCCTACATCCTGGCTCCTCCCATCACGCAGCTTATCAACCAGTCTTTCTTGGAGGGCATAGTGCCCTCACAGTTGAAAGAGGGTATAATCCAACCCATCCTTAAGAAACCCTCCCTGGACCCCAAGGACCCACTCCACCGCCGTCCCATTACAAGCCTCAACGTACTCTCAAAGATAATGGAAAAAGTAGTGGTACAACAGCTGCAACAGCATCTAGATACCTACAAGCTACTTGATCCATTGCAATCAGGCTTCCGTCCCGGACATGGTACGGAAACAGCATTGCTGAAAGTATGGGACGATGTTCTCAAGGCCGCAGACGAAGGAGAATCTTGTCTTCTAGTTCTGTTGGACCTAAGTGCCGCTTTCGACACTGTAGACCACAAACTGTTACTGACTCGGCTTGCTGAAGTAGCCAGAGTCGCAGAAGGCAATTTATCTTGGTTCTCCTCTTTTCTGGAAAACCGATCGCAAACAGTGAAGTTAGGACCTTTTACGTCTGAGAAACGCACAGTAACATGCGGAGTCCCTCAAGGATCGCCTCTGTCACCAGTGCTGTTTAACATATATCTTCATCCTCTTTTTGAGATTATCAGCAGCCAAAAACTGCTCTACCACTCATATGCAGATGATACGCAACTGTATTTCCACATCTGCAATAGGCAGGATCACCACCTCAATCTAGAGACATGCCTCTCTTTGATAGAGGACTGGATGATAAAGAGTTATCTTAAACTCAATGGAGCGAAAACAGAACTTCTCCTGTTTCACGCCAAGCGTAGGAATCAACTTTCAACAGCGTGGACCCCCCCCGCCTATTTTGGGCAAGCTCATCACCCCCAGCGCCAAAGTCAAAAGCCTAGGGGTCATTTTTGACTCCTTTATGACAATGGACGCACAAATAGGGTCAGTAGTCAGCGGATCTCACCATCTACTGCGCCTACTACGCAGACTCACTCCGTTCATCCCTAAAGAAGATTTATCGGTCGTGGTGGGAGCTATTGTAAACTCCAGGCTGGATTATGCAAATGCCCTTTACCTCGGACTCCCCAAGTACCAAATCGCTCGTCATCAAGTCGTTCAGAATACGGCCGCCAGCCTTTTGACAGGGAAAAAACCCTGGGAATCAATCTCACCTTTACTGCGAGCCCTTCATTGGCTGCCAGTTAAAGACAGAATTGCTTTTAAAGCTCTCTGTCTTACGCATAGATGTGTCCATGGGAATGCCCCCCTCTATCTATGCAAAATAATAAAAGCGCATAACCCCAATCGCGTTTTGCGATCCACGAATCAGAACCTGCTCCAGGTTCCGAAGGCCAACTTCAAGTCCAAAGGAGAAAGAAGATTCGCGATCCAAGGTCCCAGACTATGGAACGCTTTACCAACCAGCATTCGGTTGGAGGAGAACCACCTAGCATTTAGGAAAAAGGTCAAGACTTTTCTCTTTTGATATCAAAGGAGCAGGGATGTATTCTGGCCTAGGCCAACAAGGCCCAGGCCTAGGGCGGCACTTTGTGGGGGGCGGCCCTCTGTCCTCTTCCCACGACATCCCTCTCTCCTCTTCCCACGGCGTCCCTCTGTTCGTCACCCACGGCAACCCTCTGTCCTCCTCCCAGGGCGTCCCTCTGTCCTTCACCCACAGCATCCCTCTGTCCTCTTCCCATGAATATGACAGGGATGTGGCTTTGACAGGAAGGGGTGGGTCATATTTAAATTAGGGGGTGCGCAAGTTAGTCAGGCCTAGGGCAGCATAAAACCTAAATACACCTCTGCAAAGGAGACAGGAACAACAAGCGCCCAGAGGCAATTCAGTTTGCATGTGCCGCGCTATACAAGTTTTCATTCATTCATTCATTCATTCATGCTATGCCTGTACCCAAAGCCGATTAAAGAATCGGTTCGATGAGGACATCGCTGGACCCCTGGACAGGTAAGTGTCCTTGTATTAGAAGTCATTAGCTACAGTGAGTATTTGTATCTGCTGACTTCAAAAATTTTGGTGGGGACCCCAGAACTCCTCTTTAAATGTCTCAAAAAGGTCCTTCAAGTGAGATGAACGTTTGCACCAGGCGCTCCTCCATACAAGAAGCTCCCATCCATGTACCACATCCGTATATTTGGATATTTTGTTGGAGTTCAGCTTTAAGTATATTTCATTGCAAGTTTTCCCCCCATTTCTTTGATGCATTTCAATATTTTTTTTTTTTTTTCAGAAGCCGGGTGTTTATTTGTAAAAATGTAGATGTATATTCTGCACTTAATCAGAATAAAATGAAAGGCTGAAATCTGATTACCTATAATAATGAGATTAAACGGCTGTAATGAAGAATTTATGCAAATGTTATTTACATGATATATGGAAATTTCACCCGCCACGCAGCCTGATAGAAGAATATTCCGAATATCTTTGAAATTACAGATATATATTTTTTCTTCTTTCTTTTTTTTTTTGTGTTGCCCTGGAAGCTTCGACTATCCACTACATTTTCAGTTATAAAGTATTTCCTGAAGCTTGATGCAGCTTTTCACGGGCACTTTGGCTAAATGGCCTTTTTTTTTTTTTTTTACTTAACCATAATAATGTAAAAGTAACTACATAAGAAACATTTTGGAAGGCACTGAAAACGGGTTTAATTAGGCTTTAAAGGTAAAAATTAGGTTTACATCTTCAGACGCTTATATGATGTTTATGTACCGTATATACTCAAGTATAAGCCAAGTTTTTCGGCACATTTTGCGTGTGTTGAAAATGCCCCCCTTTGGCTTATACTCGAGTCACCTTTTTCCGCCTGATCTCCCGGATATTGGGGCTGGCCAAACTTGGCACACATAGTTGGTTGATAAATTTGAGCCTGGTCACATGGTTATATATATTTATTTTTCCATGTTTATAATTAATTGCATATTGCTAAAATCGCATATTGCTACAATCGCATCTCATATAAAGTCCCAACCTTTTCCACTTGTTATCCAACATGGCACACATATAGCCCCACTCTTCCTCTACAAGTCTGCACAGTTTGTTGTCCGGGGGACCTACGGCCGGGGAGCACAAATTTTTCAAAATCAGGCACCCCTTCCATAGACTCCCATGTTAAACGGTCATTTCTCTGGTAACTTTGGGGACCGGGTACTGGCACACATGTAGCCCCAGTTTTCCTCTACAAGTTTGCGGTTTGGGGGACCTACGGCCGGGGAGCACCGATTTTTCAAAGTCGGCACCCCTTCCATAGACTCCCATGTTAAATGTAAGTCTACTCATGGACACAGTGAGGCATGGGCACAGTAAGGCATGGGCACAGTGAGGCATGGGCACAGTGAGGCATGGGCACAGTGAAAACACAGTGAGGCACAGTCAGGCAAAGTGAGGCACAGTGAGGAATGCAGAAGGACACCCTAGGCTTATACTCGAGTCAATACGGTTTCCATTTTTCTTGTGGTAAAATTAGGCAACTCTTCCTCTACAAGTGTGCAAAGTTTGTTGTCCGGAGGAACCTACGGCCAGGGAGCACCGATTTTTCAAACCAGGCACACCTTCTGTAGACTCTCATGTTAAATGGTAATTTCTCCGGTGACTTTGGGGACCCGGTACTGGCCGGTCGTAGGTCCCCTGGACCCGGAACTTAGCACACATATAGCTCTATTTCTCCTCTACAAGTGTGCAAAGTTTGCTGTCTGGGGGACCTACAGCTGGGGAGCACCGATTTTTCAAAGCCGAAAACCCCTTCCATAGACTCCCATGTTAAACGTCAGTCTAGTCATGGGCACAGTGAGGCATGGGCACAGTCAGGCATGGACACAGTGAGACGTGGACACAGTGAGGCATGCAGATGGGCACAGTGAGGCAAAGTGAGGCACAGTGAGGCATGCAGATGGACACCCTAGGCCAGGGGTCTCCAAACTTTCTAAACAAAGGGCCAGTTTACTCTCCTTCAGACTTTAGGGGGGCCAGACTGTGGCCACCATGAGTACAACATGTCCCAGCATCAATGAAAGTAAACAATTCCTCATCATTGGGGTCATTGGTAGGACTTATACCCTCTCACTGGTGTCACTGGGAGGAATTGTGCTCCATCACTGGTGTCACTGGGAGGAATTGTGCTCCATCTCTGGTGTCACTGGGAGGAATTGTGCCCATTGGTGTCACTGGGAGGAATTGTGCCCCATCACTGGTGTCACTGGGAGGAATTGTGCTCCATCTCTGGTGTCATTGGGAGGAATTGTGCTCATTGGTGTCACTGGGAGGAACTGTGCCCCATCACTGGTGTCACTGGGAGGAATTGTGCCCCATCACTGGTGTCACTGGGAGGAATTGTGCTCCATCTCTGGTGTCACTGGGAGGAATTGTGCTCATTGGTGTCACTGGGAGGAACTGTGCCCCATCACTGGTGTCACTGGGAGGAATTGTGCTCCATTTCTTGTGTCACTGGGAGGAATTGTGCTCCATTACTGGTGTCACTGGGAGGAATTGTGTCCCATCACTTGTGTAACTGAGAGGAATTGTGCCCCATCACTTGTGTCACTTGGAGGTTTTGTGCTTCATCACTGGTGTCACTGTGCCCCATCAATAGTGTAACTGGGAGGAATTGTGCCCCATCACTTGTGTCACTGGGAGGAATTGTGCTCCATCATTTGTGTCACTGGGAGGAATTGTGCTCCATCACTGGTGTCACTGTGCCCCATCAATAGTGTAACTGGGAGGAATTGTGCCCCATCACTGGTGTTATTAGGCCCCATTGAAGGTGTCATGGGTAAGAATTGTGCCCCATTGTTGTCAGTGTCATTGGGAGGAATTTTATTCACTGACACCTTCATTGGTGTCAGTGAATAAAATAGTGCCCCAAGAGCCAGATAAAAGCAAGCAAAGGGCCACGTCCGGCCCCCGGGCCGCAGTTTGGAGACCCCTTCCCTAGGCTTATACTCGAGTCAATAAGTTTTCCAATTTTTTGTGGTAAAATTAGGTGCTTTGGCTTATACTCGAGTATATACAGTATATTAGGATCAGTCTTTCTTCCTGGTTAGATCAGGAGTTCCAAAACATTTTTTTTTATTTATTTAATATAATAATTAAAAAAATGAAATAACTTGTTTATGAAAAGGATACCAAGGTTAGGTAAGGAAAAAGGAAAAAAAAAAGGAAGAATTTTTTCTCTTAACCGCTTGCCGACTGCCGCGCGGGTATTTACGTCGACAGAATGGCATGGCTGCGCAAATGGGCGTAAGTGTGTCCTAGGGAGTGATTCTAACTGTGTGGGGGGCGGGGCTTTCTGTGACACAACACTTATTCCGGTAAACCACTTGCGGATCGCAACGTATAAATACGTATTGCGGTTGGCGAGTGGTTAAAAGTGTCTGCTTTCCCTCTCAGAAGCACCACGAAAGGCTTGCTATATCTGAAAGCACTGGCTTAGAGTAAAGTGAAATTTAAATAGATAACACCGTCACACGCTTGTAAAAACATTATTTTTTTTCACATTTATAAATGAGATCAGAAAATTTGATCTGAACTCCTGAATCGTTTTCGGAGCACAAAAACTGACATCGGCGGCAATCACTAACGTCAGACTGACAACGTCGCTGTTTATTTCGCCGGGGGCCTGATTTAGGAGCCTCCCCGCGGCTGCTTATGGCTTGCAGGGTTCTCGGCGGCGGGAAAATTATAGCAACAAATATATCTGCTCTTTTTCTTTGTTCGTAAAAATTTACAAAGGAAAAATGTGCATAAAAAGCAAAAAGAGCGATCGATTCATCAATGTTTTATGTTAGGCGTTACGTGGTTGTTTTCCCATTATTTCCTGCGCCGTGACGGCCGTATAACATAACCGTAAAGAATCAGACGCGAGGCGTTCTTCCTGATTGTATCTCTTTTTTTTATTTTATATAAGTTATGGAAGTTGCGGAGTTACATAGTAATCCGGCACAAAGTAGATTTATGGATATTGCAGGTGATTTGGAGATGTTACCGTTGATTCGCTTCTGATACGGAAGTTACAGCTTACAGATGCATTTTATATTCTCCCTGTCAATTCAGAGCCAGAGCTATAAGTTCTCCGAGGAACAACATCGGGATGACTTAAAGCAGACCAGGCAACTAAAAGACAAAAGTCCGCCTATTCAAGACTCCCCACCCTAAACGCTGGAAGAAAGTGAAAGGAAAGAATAAAAGCCCATTGGGGGGTGGGTGGGGGGCAATTGGTAGATAATATACTTACCTTTCCTAACTTTTATTTGCGACTTCCAGCCAAGTCTAGACAACGGTGGCATCCAGTGGCGGTGGGTCCATAAAGGGCGCATGGGCGCCGCCCCCTCTCTCCTGGCTCCACTCTATTACCATAGATAGATGAAAATTTGAGCACCATCCACCACTGGTGGCATCATTCTACTTCAGGTCAGATCTCAGGGAAGGTTGAGTAGCCCAAAGCTTACAAAAAGGATCTGCACTGTTCTGCTGTGTCTTTGCTCAGCTTCCTCCCACGATGTCTAGTTTAGAGTGACATCATCCTCCTTCCAGTTGGATCTCAAAGAACGTTGCATAGCCAAAATTTCACAAGAAGAAGATCCTGGACTGTTCAGTAGTGTCTTTGGCCAACTTCCCCCCGTAGCGCATAGGTGAGGTTGAGGCCATCCTCATTCCAGACAGACCTCAGAGAGAATTTGAGTAGTCCAAATCTCGCGAGAAGATGCAGCACTGTTCTGTAGTGTCTTTGCCCGGCTTCCTCCCACGATGCTTAGAGAAGAGTGGCATCATTCTTCTATTGACCAATTTTTAGAGAATGTTGAGTAGCCCAAATCTCATGAGAAGAACATTCTGCGGTGTTTGCGTTGTCTTTGCACGACTTCTTTGATGATGCCTAAGTATGGGTGACATCCTCTTTCTTCTTCAAAAAAACACAAAAAAATTCTCCTGCGCTCTGGTGTATCGCCAAACTGAGTATGTCAGTATAGTCAGATGGCAAAGTCTGAAGTCTTGCAGCCCTCCACAGAATAAAGGGTGTTCATAGAACTACAATAAAAAAAGAAAAGAAAGGAGGGCGCATCGACCTTGTGCATTACCACTTAAACGTTTTATTAAACAAGATAAAAAAGCAATGGTCCTACTCACAAACCAATCAGAAGTATGCGCTGTCCACGGACCACCTAGGCTTTGAGGAAGGGGGCACGCCCCAGAAACGCCATGTTGATGTCAAGGGTTTGACTGGCAGGTGCCGTGAGGTCCAGTCTCAGCTGTTTCGAAAAGCGCATACTTCTGATTGGTTTGTGAGTAGGACCATTGCTTTTTTATCTTGTTTAGTAAAACGTTTAAGTGGTAATGCACAAGGTCGGTGCGCCCTCCTTTCTTTTCTTTTTTTATCCTCTTTCTTCTAAACCAGATCTCAGAGAATGTTGAGTAGACCGAATCTCCCAAAAAGATCCAGTATTGTCTTTGACCAGATTCCTCTGGCAAAAGATAGGCGAGGTCCTGGTCAGATATCAGAGAATGTTGAGTAGATCGAATCTCCCGAGAAGATCCAGTACTGTCTTTGACCGGATTCCTCTGACAACACTTAGGCGAGGTTCTGGTCAGATCTCAGAGAATGTTGAGTAGACTGAATCTCCCGAGAAGATCCAGTACTGTCTTTGCCCGGATTCATTTGGCAACACATAGGCGAGGTTCTGCTCAGATCTCAGAGAATGTTGAGTAGACCAAATCTCCTGAGAAGATCCAGTACTGTCTTTGCCTGGATTCCTCTGACAACACATAGACAAGGTTCTGGTCAGATCTCAGAGAATGTTGAGTAGACTGAATCTCCTGAGAACATCCAGTACTGTCTGTGCCCGGATTCCTCTGACAACACATAGGCGAGGTTCTGGTCAGATCTCAGAGAATGTTGAGTAGACCGAATCTCTTGAGAAGATCCAGTACTGTCTTTGCCCGGATTCCTCTGACAACACATAGGCGAGGTCCTGGTCAGATTTCAGAAAATGTTGAGTAGACCAAATCTCCCTAGAAGATTCAGCACTGTCTTTGACCGGATTCCTCTGACAACACATAGGCGAGGTTCTGCTCAGATCTCAGAGAATGTTGAGTAGACCAAATCTCCTGAGAAGATCCAGTACTGTCTTTGCCTGGATTCCTCTGACAACACATAGACAAGGTTCTGGTCAGATCTCAGAGAATGTTGAGTAGACCGAATCTCTTGAGAAGATCCAGTACTGTCTTTGCCCGGATTCCTCTGACAACACATAGGCGAGGTCCTGGTCAGATTTCAGAAAATGTTGAGTAGACCAAATCTCCCTAGAAGATTCAGCACTGTCTTTGACCGGATTCCTCTGACAACACATAGGCGAGGTCCTGGTCAGATCTCAGAGAATGTTGAGTAGACCGAATCTCCCGAGAAGATCCAGTACTGTCTTTGACCGGATTCCTCTGGCAAAACATAGGCAAGGTTCGGGTCAGATCTTAGAGAATGTTGAGTAGACTGAATCTCCACAGAAAAACCAGTATTGTCTGTGCCTGTATTCCTCTGACAACACATAGGCAAGGTTCTGGTCAGATCTCAGAGAATGTTGAGTAGACCGAATCTCCCGAGAAGATCCAGTACTGTCTTTGCCCGGATTCCTCTGGCAAAACATAGGCGAGGTTCGGGTCAGATCTTAGAGAATGTTGAGTAGATCGAATCTCTCGAGAAGATCCAGTGCTGTCTTTGCCCGGATTCCTCTGGCAAAACATAGGCAAGGTTCGGGTCAGATCTTAGAGAATGTTGAGCAACCCAAATTTTTCTAGAATAAGATCCTGCTCTGTTCTGCAGTGTTTTTGCTTGGCTTCATTGTTCCGCATCTAGGTGAGGGGGACGTCATCTTCCATCTAGATAGACAGACAGACAGACAGACAGACAGACAGATAGATAGATAGATAGATAGATAGATAGATAGATAGATAGATAGATAGATAGATAGATAGATAGATAGATAGATAGATAGATAGATAGATAGATAGAGATAGATAGATAGATAGATAGAGAGATATAGATAGATAGATAGATAGATAGATAGATAGATAGATAGATAGATAGATAGATAGATAGATAGATAGATAGATAGATAGATAGATAGATAGATAGATAGATAGATAGATAGATAGATAGACAGATAGATCATTTTTCCCCCCCTGACTCTTTTCTTTTTCCCCCGACTTGTTGATTAGTAGAAAACCCATTGCGCTGGAAAAAGACTCGGTATTGTGGAGCGCGTTGGGAATTAACCTTGATTAGCAGAGTAATTTGCTAATCAAATCTGAAGACCTGCTAATCATGTTGAATTACAAGGCGCTGGATTTTTTTTTTTTAGCCCTGTAAGCAAATTTAGACATTCGGCGAAGTGTTGTGCTGAGAAAGTTTGCAACTTTTGTGCCGATCCACCGAGGGGGAGAGAAGAAGCTTTGGTGCGACTCCCTGGCAATCCATTTCGTAGCCGCAATGCCAAGAAAAGCTCTGGGCTGGAGTCAATGATATCATATATTCCTTGGTTCTTATGGTTCTTTGAGCCTTTTTATGTAGCAAACTTGATGAAAACATGTGCATTCCAATATTTCGGCTTCCTTGTGTTCTCCACAATCCACTGAGGGTCTACAGCAGACGGAGAACGTACAGAAGCAGGTGAAGTTAGGGTTCACCAGTGTGCTCACCAACCATGGGCCTCTGCAGGGTAGGGGCAAGGAGGGGGCAAGCGCCTCAAATACCTCAACAAATCATGTCCTGTTGTCTTATGAAGATATACAGTATATTGTACTGTAAAGAGAAAATATAAAAAAGCCAAAGAAAAAAAATATATCACTTCATGAGATGATATAAAAATGATTTGTTGGGGCGCTTGAGAGTCCTGATGAAGCGGACAATTCTGTGAAACGCGTAGACCCAAGATGCCAACCTCATTGCACTCCTGTGTGAGTATGATGTATAATGTTTTAAGGATTTTTATTTGCATATGTTCAGCTTTAAGCACTTAAGGACCGCCTCCTGCACATTTACGTCGGCAGAATGGTACGGCTGGGCACATGCACGTACCTGTACGTTGCCTTTAAGAGCCCACCCGTGGGTCGCGCACACGCAACACGCTCCGAAGCTCCATAACCCCGCCCGCACCTTCCCCGTTCTTCTCTGTGGCTTGTCACTGATATAGGGAATGGCGATCAGTGACATCACGCCTACAGCCACACCCCCCTGCAGTAAGAATCACTCCCCAGGACACACTTAACCCCTACAGCGCCCTCTAGTGGTTAACCCCTTCACTGCCATTGTCATTTTCACAGTTTTCGGTGCATTTTTATAGCACTTTTCGCTGTGAAAATGACAATGGTCCCAAAAATGTGTCAAAAGTGTCCGATGTGTCCGCCATAATGTCGCAGTCACGAAAAAAATCGCTGACCATTACTAGTAAAAATGCCATAAATCTATCCCCTGTTTTGTAGACGCTATAACTTTTGCGCAAACCAATCATTTATTGTGATTTTTTTTTACCAAAAATATGTAGAAGAATACGTATCGGCCTAAACTGAGGAAAAAAAAAATGTTTTTTATATCTTTTTTTGGGGGATATTTATTATAGCAAAATGTAAAAAATATTGGTTTTTTTTTCAAAATTGTCGCTCTATTTTTGTTTATAGTGCAAAAAATAAAAACCGCAGAGGTGATCAAATACCACCAAAAGAAAGCGCTATTTGTGGGAAAAAAAAGACGCCAATTTTGTTTGGGAGCCACGTCGCACGGCCGCGCAATTGTCAGTTAAAGCGATGCAGTGCCGAATCGCAAAAAGGGGCAAGGTCCTTCACCTGCATAATGCTCCAGGTCTTAAGTGGTTAATTTATTGTTGATATTGTTTTGATAATAGTAATAATTGGAGGAAGACATATGATAGATTATTTTTGTATTTAATTGTTTATTTGTTTGTCTTTTTATAAAGAGTGAACATAAGAAAGATGTCAAACAAGCAAATGCAAGTCAAAAAGAAATTGCTTTGCATAGATCAATAAAATCAATGTGACAAAAGGTTATAAAAAGCGAATGTCGGCGTTAGTAGTGATCACAATAAATTATTTTTATTCACTTCATTAAAAAGGGGGCTTGCGTGATTTATTTATTCCCATCCATAGGAGCCAATAAACGTATAGAACCCCCCAAGGGTAACATAAAGAGGCCCCAGCATTATGATCAAATTAGAAACATATGCTAACTGTATATAATATCTCATCTTGTCAGTGGCGGCCTGTCCATAGGGGGCACCTGGGCGCCGCCCCCTAGTAGTCACAAAAAATAAAAAAATAAACAGGCCCTTTAAGAATTTTTATTTTCCTTAAAATGTATTTTTTACTCATACTAACTGCAGTGATGATGGTCCGTCTATAGAGGACGCTGCAGCGCCACCCCCTCTGGCTCTCGCAAATAACATACATTGCATGAAGGCATGTTTTTGTTGCCAGCTGCCGCTTGTCTATTCAGATGGCCGGACCTTGGGCGCCATTAACCGGAAAAACGGCAGCTGGTTGGCTGTGCAGAAGTGCCTATCAGAGCCAGCGGCTCTGATAGACTTTCCGAGTACAGCCCTTGTCTCCCGGGAAGGTCTACCCTCGGAACGCACGGGGGGTCGTCTCAGCCAATCACTGATGGCCGTCTCAGCCAATCAGGTTCCCGGATTCTGGTTATCAGTAACCTGATTGGCTGAAGTGTCACCAAGGCGGGAAAAGACATCGAGGGACATGGAAGCAAAAAGGTAAGTGCATTTTACAGGGCACATCGGCGACAATGGGTACAGTGGCGACAATGGGCACAGTGGCAACAATTTTTTTTTTTTATAAATTTCTGTTTATTAAAGGTTTTTGCACAAACAATAAAACATACATCCCTTGGCCAGGTTGCCAAGTTAAACCATCGGTCAACATGACCGGGAACATGAAAAACATTGTGCCATCACAGATGGCATAAACAAAACAATGCCCCCCCTCCCCCCCCCCCCCCACTCCACTCCCCCTGCTCAGTTCCCTTCCCCCACCTGCCTTAACCCAAGATCACATCAGTAAAAACATACTCCTCCATGGCATGCTGCTAACAATATCGCCAAGAGACCAGACACGAGTCCGCTCCCAGGTTAAATATATGTTGACCAAAATTGGACACCCACTCCCTACCCCACCGCGAGGTCCGATTCGTACCAGGCCCTCCACACCTTCTCAAATTTCCCCACACATCCTCGGGACAAATAAGTTGCTTTGTAATACGGTAGCATAGCATTCACCAACCCCTTCCAGAAAGCGATTTCAGGGGCCCTTGGATTCTTCCATTTTAGTAAGATAGCCTTTTTCCCATAAAATAACAAAATGCTCAGTAGTGTTCTATGCGCTCTAGACGGGACTACCTCCTCCACCAGACCCAGTAAACAGACACTAACTTCCTGCGGGACCGGAACTCCCAGCACCTCAGTAATGCAGTCCGTGACCCCCTTCCAGAACTGTTGGATCAGGGGACACGTCCAGAACACATGGTGGGCGTCCGCAGGGGAGGATGTACACCTCCAACATTCAGCAGATACCGAAGGATATATTGATGCCAACCTGGCTGGAGTGTAGTACACTCTATGCAAAAACTTAAATTGGATTAGTCTGTCTCTCGCAGCCACTAAGTGCTTAAATGGGCGATCCCACATTTCATCCCACTCCTCCCCCTGTATATCCGGGACCTCCGCCCCCCATCTCTCCCTGCACTTGAGTAAACCCTGGGGGCTAGCCTTAAACAATTCTTTATATGTTACCGACAAGGTCCACAGTGGCAACAATTAAAGGGCACGGTGACATGCAAAGTGGCAACAATGGGCACAGTGGCGACAATGGGCACAGTGGCAACAATTAAAGGGCACAGTGACATGCAAAGTGGCAGCAATGGGCACAGTGGTGACAATGGGCACAGCGGCAACAATTAAAGGGCACAGTGACATACACAGTGGCAACAATGGGCACAGTGGTGACAATTGGCACAGTGGCTGCATTTGATGGCATGGCACAGTGGTGACAATTGATGGGACAGTGGCTGCGTTTGATGGCATGGCACAGTGGTGACAATTGATGGGACAGTGGCTGCGTTTGATGGCATGGCACAGTGGTGACAATTGATGGCACAGTGGCTGCGTTTGATGGCATGGCACAGGGGTGACAATTGATGGCACAGTGGCTGCGTTTGATGGCATGGCACAGTGGTGACAATTGATGGCACAGCGGCTGCATTTGATAGGCACAGTGAGGCTGCAATTTAATTTTTTTTCGTTTGCGCCCCCCCAAAAAAATTTTGAGCACCAGCCGCCACTGCTTGTTGTCCTCTAGCTTAGTGCCTCCACCTGGAGCTCACATTGGTGGCCTCCCCTGTGTAAAGTGTATTCTAGAGCGGCCATGTTTGTGTAGCCTGGACCTGGGCTTACGTCCCTGGTTTTGCCTAATGCCTTACATAGGCTTTTATGAGATTCCAGCCAGGACTGGATTTTTTTTTTCTGATATCACACATGGAATGTTCAGGAGGAACCGGTCTGTCTTATCAGTCCAGCACTTAAACACACGAAGTGGCAATTAAAGATTAGCAAATAATGGACACTTCGCTCCTCTGAATTATCAATATTCGCTCCGCTAGGTGAATAGTTGATTTGATTAGCCAAACGTGGGAAGTGTAAGAGGTCAATGAGAGCGCCAAAGAAAAAAAATCTTTAGGAGTCCAAAGTCTTTATTGTTCAACTGGTTACAGCAAGGCTAAGGATATTCAACGCACTCCGGGGGGGGGGGGGGGGGCATGAAGTGCATTGGATGTCTTTTGCCTTGCTGTAACCAAATATGCATTCATTACTTGGGGGTTGGTTGCCTTATACATATTATGCTGATGGTGATAAAATGATTAACATTTGTTTTAATAAAGGAGTGAAAGGTGATGTGCAAACACGGTGTCTGCGTCCATCCATCATCGCAACTTTTCCATGAAAGACGTCCAGATTGCTGTCAAATTTCCATCCATTCGAACCCAGAAGCTCTATTTCTGTAATGAGGCTGGAGAGAGCCAAAGCATGAAAGGGAAAAAGGCAAAAAGGGTAAAGGGAAAAAGGGAAAAAAAGAAAAGGGAAAGGGGAAAGGGAAAGGGAAAGGAGAAAGGGGAAAGGGGAGAGGGGAAAGGGTAAAGGGAAAAAGGGAAAAAAAGAAAAAAGAAGAGGGAAAGGGGAAGGGGAAAGGGTAAAGGGAAAAAGGGAAACAAATAAAAAAGAAAAGGGAAAGGGGAAGGGGAAAGGGGAAAGGGGAAAGGGGAAAGGGGAGAAGGGAAAGGGTAAAGGAAAGGAAAGGAAAAGAAAAGAAAGGGAAAGGAAAACAAATAAGAGGAAAGGAAAGGACAATAAAGGAAATGAAAGGGAAAGAAAAGGAAATTAAATGAAAGGAAAGGACAGGAAAGGACAGGAAAGGAAAGGAAAAGAGAAGAAAAGAAAAGAAAAGGAAAGGACAGGAAAGGAAAGGAAGGGAAAGGAAAGGAAATGAACTGGAAAGGAGAGAGAAAGGAAAAGAAAGGAAAGGGAGAGGGAAAGGAAAGGGAAATGACAAGGAAAGGGAAAGGGAAAGGAAAGGAAAAACAAATAAGAGGAAGGGAAAGAAAAGGGAAGGGAAGGAAAGGAAAGGAAAGGAAAGGGAAAGTAAAGGGAAAGGAAAGGAAAAGAAAGGAAGGGAAAGGAAATGAAAGGAAAAGAAGGGAAAGGAAAGGAACTGGAAAGGAGAGAGAAAGGAAAGAGAAAGGAAAAGGTAAGGGAAAGAAAGGAATGGCAAAGAAAGGAGAGGAAAAGAAAGGAAAGGAAATGGAAAGGCAAAGAAAAGACTAGGAAAGGGAAAAAAATGGAATGGAAAAGAAAAGCAAAGGAAAGGGAAAGGAAAGAGAAAGGAAAAGAAATGTAGGAAAAGAAGGAAAGGGGAAAGGGTATGGAAAGAAAAGAAAAAGAAAGAAAAGAAAAAGAAAGGAAAGTAAAGAAAAGCAAAGGATAGAGAAAGGAAAAGAGAGGTAGGAAAAGAAGGAAAGGGGAAAGGGTAGGGAAAAGAAAAGAAAAAGAAAGGAAACAAAATGAAAAGGAAAAGGAAAGGGAAAGAGAAAGGAAAGGGAATGGAATGGAAAGGAAAAAAAAAGGGAAAGAGAAAGAGAAAGAAAAGAGGATTGAAAAGAAAAAAAAGAAGGGGAAAAACAAAAGGAAATGTAAAGGAAAAGGAAAGGAAAAGGAAAGGGAAAGGGAAAGTAAGGGCTTACTTGGAATTCTTGTTTAAAGCAGAAACACAAGAACTAAATTAGTATTGTACAGTGCCTCACCAGTCCTTAGATGCGGGGGCTACCTGTCTCCATGTGTTCATTAGAGGCCTGACTCTCTTTCTGGCTGCCTTTTATCACCTCTCCTCCCTGTATGGCTCCACCCCAGGCCATCCCAGGAAGCCTATATTAACTAGTGAACTGCAAAGTCTGCTTTGTTGTTCAACTTTGTTTGCTTGGGTTCCTGTCTGCCGTGTGCTAAGTTAAACTTTCTGTGTACCGATTTTGGCTCGTCTCTGACCACCCTTGTCTGCCTGTTGCCCCGACCTCGGCTTACCCATCACTATCGCTTGTGTCCTGTGTGCTGCTTCCCCTCTCTCCCTACGGAGCATGGCCTGGGGGCCGTGACCTGGATCCAGCTGCAGCAAAGGCCATCCTCACCACCAGAGGCTTCGGTGAACACCAAGCTGGGTCTTAAACTCCGCGCCCTGGGGAATCTTGGGCTCACACTTCCTATCCATCCGCAGCAGTCCGCTATAGGGTTCACTACCCTGTGGTGCACCCCTGACCCCAACAAGGTGCACTTGTCATCTAGCCACCTGACAGTTATTTTGCCACCTAAAAGGTAAAATCCTTTGTGTTACACAATCAACTTGTCTAAAAACAACAAAACCCACAAAAAAATAAAAAATAAATAAAAAAAATGGTAGACTGCCTATTAATATGCATGCTACTGTTCAAAAAACATATAAACAAAAAACAAAAAGATACAAAGTTTAAACCTTGAAAATAAATGATAATCCCAAGTACAGGCAGCTCTGGTCTACAATAGTCATCCAGGAATAGCGCCGATGCTCTGCGGGTCTGGAAGTAAAAAACACTTTTACTATCGGCATAAAATACTCAGCCTCCATCGCCGGGATATATTTATTGATTGATTTACAGCCCCGACTCGGAAAGTTCCGAGTTTACAAATCGTACTGTAGCTGCGCCTGCCCGCGCCCTCCTGAGACGAAGGCGATTCGCTCTATCCCCGCGCATCGCGGTGATATACTTTTACTATTATTGTGCGCACAAACAACCAGAAGGACTGTGCAGATGCATGGCCGTGTCAGGGGGGTGTATTTTGCTGCGGCGTGTAGATCCTTATTAGTATAACCTCCTGTCTTTCTGACTCCGCAGTGTCTGTCCATGTAGTACATTCAAGAGTGCAATACGGGAGACATAACCACAAAATACTCCACACCTCAATAAATCACATCACTGCGCTGTAAACATCTAGTAAGGGAAGCAGGAGGTTATTTTCCAAACTTAGGCAAGATAGGCCCCGACCTAGGGCAGCAAATTGTCTGGGAAGCGGCAGACTGTCCCTTTTTTTATTAACGTATATACTCGAGTATAAGCCAACCTGAATATAAGCCGAGGCACCTAATTTTACCACAAAAAACTGGTAAAACATATTGACTTGAGTAAAAGCCTAGGGTGTCCATCTGCATGCCTCACTGTGCCTCACTTTTCCTCACTGTGTCCATGTGAATGCCTCACTGTGTCCATGCCTCACTGTGCCCATGCCTCACTGTGCCCATGCCTCACTGTGTCCATGCCTCACTGTGTCCATGCCTCACTGTGCCCATGGATCACTGTGTCCATGCCTTACTGTGCCCATGCCTCACTGTGCCCATGCCTCACTGTGCCCATGTCTAACTGTGTCCATCTGCATGCCTCACTGTGCCTCACTTTTCCTCACTGTGTCCATGTGCATGCCTCACTGTGTCCATGCCTCACTGTGCCCATGCCTCACTGTGTCCATGCCTCACTGTGTCCATGCCTCACTGTGCCCATGGATCACTGTGTCCATGCCTTACTGTGCCCATGCCTCACTGTGCCCATGCCTCACTGTGCCCATGTCTAACTGTGTCCATGTGCATGCCTCACTGTGCCCATGCCTCACTGTGCCCATGTCTAACTGTGTCCATGTGCATGCCTCACTGTGCCCATGCCTCACTGTGCCCACGCCTCACTGTGTTCATGACAAGACGGACGTTTAACATGCAAATCTATGGAACGGGAGCCCAGATTTGAAAAATTGGTGCTCCCCAGCCGTAGATCCCCCAGACAACAAACTTTGCACACTTGTAGAGGATAAATGGAGCTACATGTGTGCCAAGCTCCCGGTCCAGGGGACCTACAACCGGCCGGTACCGGATCCCCAAAATCACTGGAGAAATTACCGTTTAACATGGGAGTCTATAGAAAGGGTGCCTGGCTTTGAAAAATCAATGCTCCCCGGTCGTAGGTCCCTCGGACAACAAACTGTGCACACTTGTAGAGGAAGAGGGGCTACATGTGTGGCTGGTCTGGCAGGTTGTCTTTTTTTTTTTTCTTTACAAGAGGGTTTACTTCCTCTTTAATACACAAATTAAAAAAATTGGAAGAACAATCTTACAAAATCCAACATTTACAAATTTAGAGCAATTTATGTATTTTTTATTTATTTTTTGCTGACCATAAAATACACTACATATTGTTATTTTCTTAGAGAAGTTCCACTTCTATCATGAAATCCAATAACCAAAGTCAGCTTAAGTAGAGACACTTTCGTTGTTCTAAACTCAGGTCGATCAGTGAACCCACCCAAGCCATTGATGCAGAATATGTTACGGTCTCTGCAAACAGATGTACACCTCTATGAGTGTTGCAATAAGTAGCATGGTTATGTACATACATAGGACTTCCTCTTTAATACACAAATAAATAAAACATTTGGAAGAATAATCTTACAAAATCCAATAATTACAAATTTTGAGAAATTTACAATTGAACGTAGAGAAATTTACAATTCAACATAGAGAAATGTACAATTTAATGTAGAGAGATTTACAGTTCAATGTAGAGAAATTTGCAATTTATTGTAGAGAAATTTACAATTCAATGTAGAGAAATTTACTATTCAATGTAGAGAAATTTACTATTCAATGTAGAGAAATTTACAATTTAACGTAGAGAAATTTACTATTCAATGTAAAGAAATGTACTATTCAATGTAGAGAAATTTACAATTTAACGTAGAGAAATTTACCATTTAATTTAGAGAATTTACAAATTGCAAATTTACACATTTAGAGAAATTTGATTAACTTTTTTATGTATTTTTTTTTTTGCTGACCATAACATACACTACATATTGAAATCCAATAACCAAAGTCAGCTTTAGTAGAGACACTTTTGTTGTTCCAAACTCAGCTTTTCAGTTGGTCCATCAGTCAACCCACCCAAGCTCCTTAATACAAATTTAAAAAAAATAGAAGAATAATCATACAAAATCCAACATTTACAAATGTAGAGAAATTTACAATTTAATGTAGAGAAATTTACAATTTAATGTAGAGAAATTTACAATTTAATTTAGAGAAATTTACAATGTATTGTAGAAAAAGTTACAATTTAATGTAGAGAAATTTACAATTTGATGTAGAGAAATTTACAATTTAATTGAGAGAATTTACAAATTGCAAATTTATACATTTAGAGAAATTTGATTACTTTTTTATGTATTTTTTTATGTTTTTGCTGACCATAAAATAATACTACATATTGAAATCCAATAACCAAAGTCAGCTTTAGTAGAGACACTTTTGTTGTTCCAAACTCAGCTTTTCAGTTGATCCATCAGTCAAGTGTCAACCCACCCAAGCTCCTTAATACACAAATAAAAAAATAAAAAATAGAAGAATAATCTTACAAAATCCATGTAAATGTAGAGAAATTTACAATTTGATGTGGAGAAATGTACAATTTAATGTAGAGAAATTTACAATTGTAGTGTATTTTATATGTAGTGTATTTTATGGTCAGCAAAAAATATATATTTTTTTTAAAAAAAGGTAAAAAAAATCTCTAAATGTGTAAATTTGTAATTTGTAAATTCTCTAAATTAAATTATTTTCTTTATTAGAGAAGTTCCATTTCCATCATGAAATCCAATAACCAAAGTCAGCTTTAGTAGAGACACTTTTGTTGGTCCATCAGTCAACCAACCCAAGCCATGGATGCAGAATATATGTTACGGTCTCGGCAAACAGATGTACACCTCTATGAGTGCCTCAATAAGTGGCATGGTTATGTACATACGTAGGACTGGGGGCCCCAGGGGGCCCGACACATAAGTCTTCCATAAACATCTATTGCTCAGTATGTTTTATGGATCACTCCGGCAACAACCAGTCTCTGTGAGCTTTTATTAACATTATGGATGTTGCTCCTGGTTCGTTCTTTGCATCCAGCCAACGCTGGACGTAGGGAAGGCTCTCGGTGATGTAAAGACGTCTTTTGATGAATGGGGCTGTAATTACAGGAACAATATCTCATGTAAATTAAGGACGTGCGAGTTGAGCTAAAAGAATTGATGCGTCTTCCATTTCAGATTCTGTCCTCTCCCCGGATTTCTCTTACGGAGGAATATTTCCTAATGATCATGGTAAAATAAATTATTGTCGGTTTAGTTCTGCTGTCGCTCCGGTGGAAGGAAGAAGAAGAAGTGAAGGAGACTGCCAGGTGTAATAAGCTGGATCTTTCTTTCCATCAATCCATAAATGGAGCAATGCAAGAGAAATAAACAAGGTTGCAATGTATAAATTTAAGGATAATGAACCAAAAATTTACATGACTCGGGTATAAAAGATGATTTGTCTCGCCAACTGCTTGACCAACTCTCCCAACTTAGCTTATATAGCGCCCTGCTCCTGTTGAGTAGGCGCTATTTTGTAAATTTAGTTACCTGAGCTGTAGTTTAGCTCAGATTTTCATGCCAAATTATGGGTCTCTGTTCCAGCTCGGCTGTGTTGCGCATCTTCCACCTGACTGCGGGTGTCGCTCTCACCAGAGGTCAAGGTTGGAATTGCAATGGGCTGGGTGTATTGGGTACCTCTTGCCCAGAAGCAGGTCAGTGGCGTGGTCCCTGCCGCCAGGAGCGGACTGACCATTCGAGCACTTAGGCACTGCCCGAGGGCCCCATGCCACTAGGGGGCCCCATAAGGGTTGACAGCCTCAGTAAAACCAGGGACAGTATGTACAAATCCGTGTTTTTTTTAAATCCCAAGATTATAGCTGCCCTGCCTCTCTAGTACCCTTTCAGTGTGTGTATGTGTATTCTGTGTGTATGTATACTCTGTGTGTATGTTGTGTGTCTGTGTGTGTATACTGTATGTGTGTGTATACTGTGTGGCCCCATAATCTATTGCCTGGGGGGCCTCATAATCTCCTATTGCCCGGGGGGCCCATAATCTCCTATTGCCCGGGGGCCCCATGAGTTGTCAGTCCGCCCCTGCCTGCCGCTGTGCATTCTGGGAAGGGGGTACTTAAGGGGCAGACGCCGCTATGGTGGGGGCTTCTGATCCTGACCTAGTGACCCACCTGACCTCAGGGATGTATTAGCAGGGCAGCTGTATACAAATCATGGGGCCCTGTACAGCCTACCTGATGGGGGCCCCTTCAGATTCACCCCTGGTCCCGCCTTCAGCCCCACCTCTGGCCCCTCCCCAGACTCCGCCTTGAAACTGTCTCTGCAGCACATTACGGCACTGGCGGCACTGTCTTTGCAGGCAGCACATGGGTTATGGGACATAACGCATGTGCTACCTGCAGACAGTGGCACCCATGTCGCCAATGCCATATTGTGCTGCGGACAGTGTCACCAATGCTGCCAATTGCATAATGCAGGCAGCACGTTCATTATGGGCAGACAGAGCCACCCATGCCACAATGTATAGATGCTGCTGCCCCCCCCCCCAGCAAGCACAAACTATTCCAGTAGATGATCATGGGATACCTCTGTCTCTGCCGATATCCTCTGCCACCGCTGCTCCTCCTTGAGTCGCCTCACTGCCTCACTCTCTCTTCATGCCGAGAGAAAGGAATCAGAATCACTCCGCGGCGACAGGAGGTGACGGCACTACAGAGGACACGATGGCCGGGATTTGAGCCAGCATGGCATGAGGAGCGGGCGCGGATGAGGTATTCTTCCGCGGCTGTAATACAAGAAATAGTCCCTCCCCTACTTATCTGTTCAGGTTGCCGAGCCCCCCTGCTGGCCGGGCCCGGTACAACTGGGCCAGACTGTTCAGCAGAACCCCCCTCGAACAACTTTGAACGTGGTCGGTCACCCCCTCAACAACTTAGATTGGACCCCCCAGTCAACAACTTTGATCCCCCACTTCTCGGCTCCAGGGGGCCCCTTCAGTTAACACTCAAGCCCACCACCCTAAGTCCTGCCCTGCCTGCAACAGTCTGCCTGACTTACCTGAGATCGAAGCCCCCACAGCCAGGGCCGGACTTACTATTGGGCATGACTGGGCTCAATCCCATGGGCCCTGCCCTATAGGGGGCCCCCGAGAGGAGGAAGCAGGAAGAGCCATGCAGTTGTGGATGTAGAGGTAAGAAATCCGTCCAGTGTAAGATGACCACATTTCCAAACTACCATTCAGGGACGCCCTCCTTCCCAAAAATCAGCTTGTGCTCCAACAAATCACATCACAGTGATTGGACACAAGAGGTGGGATTTATGATTTCTCCAATCACAAGCAGGGGGTGGGGATTGTGTTCCTCCAGATATTCCCAGCCAGGAGAAGTACTCTCAGTGAGTAAAGCGGTGATGTGTCAGCCTTTTTTTGGGGGCATCAGATCAGCCGGGGGGGGGGTGGTGGCTGTTGTCAGTTTAATTTCGGGACACTGTATTGTCCTGGAATAAATGTACCCGGGACAGATCCGCAAAATGCGGAACTGTCCCGGGCAATATGGGACATGTGGTCACCCCCCCCCCCCCCCCGCATCCGCCATAGACATCGGTGTCTGTCTTTTTTGCATATATCTCCTAAACCGTGTAGGTTTAGGAGATATTTCTTGCACCTACAGATAAGCCCTAATCTAGACCTAAAAAGTGGTCTGTTAGGCCTCGTACACACGAGGGAATTTATCCGCTGAAAATGGTCCGACGGACCATTTCAGCCGAAAAATCCGCTCGTCTGTAGGGGCCGGCGGACAGATTTGGACGGATTTCTCCGGCGGAAAAGTTTCAAAGCATGCTTTTAAACTTTTCCGCCGGAGAGCTGCCCGTCGGATATGTCCGCTGGTTAGTACGCCCAACCAGCGGACATATCTGTCCGCACATGCGTCGGATCCTGTGAATGGATTCGACGCATGCGCGCGGAAGTGTTTCACTTCCTGGTGCGGTGACGTGGCGGCGTCAACGTCACCGCCGCGTCACCACGCTGTCCGCCGGCGGGGAATTTGATCCGATGGTGTGTACAGCCATCGGATCAAAACAGCCCGGCGGACATATCCGATAGAAACGGTCCGTCGGACCGTTTCCATCGGATAAATCCCATCGTGTGTACAAGGCCTAAGGGTTTATAACCACTTTAGAGTCAAGAGGAAAACTCTGTGCAATTAATTCTACCACTGCGTTCCCTACACTTTTCTGTACTATTATACGGAATGTACGGAGGTAAACTATGGAAGAAATTCAAGATTTTCAGCCTACTGCTGAGCAAGTCAATGGAAATCTGCTTGATGGAAGAGCCGGCTCTTTAAGAAGGTCCAACTGTCATGAACACGGACAGCTTGTAGCGTCTGAGCGATACAAAATATATAATATTTTTTTTTTTTTCCAGAAATAACAATTGAAATGAGATTCTCATTGAGTCGCAGGCGGCAGAGTCCCAGAGGCCGGGTTTCCAGAAAGGCTCTGTTGGCCTCCCGTGTTCTCTTCTGCCTTTATTGTAAATATTTTATAGCGCGTCCTGCGTTTCGCGTCGTGTTGTACGAGCCGTCATTAACATTACATTCCACTCGGTAGAAGGTAGGCGCGGAGCTGGAAGCCCCGGCCGCGACGGAGGGAAAAAAAACCATCCATGATGGATGCTAAATGCAGCTTTGGTGTACTCGTATTTTCGCTGTCATGTATTTTGCCCCAGAACTGATTTGTAATGTTATAGTTTTTGTGACATGATGATGAGGTGCGGGGCTGAGAGTCGCTCCTTCCGTCGGAGGACGTTGATGTCTTCTCAAATTGAACTGCTCTTTGGATTGCCGAATTGTGACCCCGGGCTTTGCTGTTTAACGGCAAAAAACATGCATCATCGTGACGCGGCCCTGTCTTATCCTCCGCATAACGGCGAGGCACGGCAAACTTTTTTTTTTAGAGACGTAGCGATGTAGGACCTGTTCTTGTGTCTGTTAACCACTTAAGACCCGGACCATTATGCAGGTAGAGGACCTTGCCCCTTTTTGCGATTCGGCACTGCGTCGTTTTAACTGACAATTGCGCGGTCGTGCGACGTGGCTCCCAAACAAAATTGGCGTCCTTTTTTCCCCACAAATAGAGCTTTCTTTCGGTGGTATTTGATCACCTCTGCGGTTTTTATTTTTTGCGCTATAAACAAAAATAGAGCGACAATTTAAAAAAAATATATATATTTTTTACTTTTTGCTATAATAAATATCCCCCAAAAATATATAAAAAAACATTTTTTTTCCTCAGTTTAGGCCGATACGTATTCTTCTACGTATTTTTGGTAAAAAAAATCGCAATAAGCGTTTATCGGTTGGTTTTCGCAAAATGTATAGCGTTTACAAAATAGAAGATAGTTTTATTGCATTTTTATTAATTTTTTTTTTTTACTACTAATAGCGGCGATCAGCGATTTTTTTCGTGACTGCGACATTATGGCGGACACTTCGGACAATTTTGACACATTTTTGGGACAATTGTCATTTTCACAGCAAAAAATGCATTTAAATTGCATTGTTTACTGTGGAAATGACAGTTGCAGTTTGGGAGTTAACCACAAGGGGGTGCTGTGAATTTGAGTGTTCCCTGCGTGTGTTTACAACTGCAGGGGGGTGTGGCTGTAGGTGTGACGTCATCGATCGCGTCCCCCTATTACAGGGATGACGCGATCGATGCTGCGGCCACAGAGAAGCACGGGGAAGCCGTATTTACACACGGCTCTCCCCGTTCTTCAGCTCCAGGGACGGATCGCCGCACTGCAGCGGCGATCGGGTCCGCGAATCCTGCGGTCCCGTTCCTGGAGCTTCGGACCGGGTCACGGTAGCGCGCCGCGGGCGCGCGCCCGTGACCCAAGGCTGGGTACTAAAATCAACGTATATATACGTTGATGTGCCCAGCCGTGCCATTCTGCCGACGTATATGTGCAGTAGGCGGTCCTTAAGTGGTTAAACTGGCTTCATGTTTCTGTGAAGTAGAAAGAGACACACAGAACAAAAACAAACAAATCCAGGGCAGTGTTTTGTTTTTAAAATGAATCTGATTGGTTCTGAGAAGTTTTAGACACACAGTAATGACAGCTTAGACCACCGTGAGAAAGCTCCCAGCACTGTGGTTATAAGAAGCCAGACAAGCAGGAAGTGTGGAGATCAGAGCAGGATTACAGCAACTTCAAAGCAAAAAATGAACAATGAGGACATGAAACCAGTACTGCAGTAAGGTAAAGGAAGCTATTTAGCTAAAAAAAAATCCTTTAAGGACCAGGCCCCTTTTTCCGATTCGGCACTGTGTCGCTTTAACTGACAATTGCGCGGTCGTGCGACGTGGCTCCCAAACAAAATTGGCGTCCTTTTTTTCCCACAAATAGAGCTTTCTTTTGGCGGTATTTGTTCACCTCTGCGGTTTTTATTTTTTGCGCTATAAACAAAAATAGAGCTACAATTTTGAAAAAAATGCAATATTTATTACTTTTTTGCTATAATAAATATCCCCCAAAAAATATATAATTTTTTTTTCCCCTCAGTTTAGGCCGATACGTATTTTTCTACCTATTTTTAGTAAAAAAAATCGCAATAAGTGTTCATCGGTTTGCGCAAAATTTATAATGTTTACAAAATAGGGGAAAGTTTTAGGGCATTTTTATTAATATTTTTTTTTTTACTACTAATGGCGGCGATCAGCGATTTTTTCCGTGACTGCGACATTATGGCGGACACATCGGACAATTTTGACACATTTTTGGGACCATTGTCATTTTCACAGCGAAAAGTGCTATAAAAATGCACTGATAAACTGTAAAAATGACAATTGCAGTTTAGAAGTTAACCACTAGGGGGCGTTGTAGGGGTTAAGTGTGACCTCATATGTGTTTCTAACTGTAGGGGGGCGGGGCTGGACGTGTGATGTCAGTGATCGTCTTTCCCTATATCAGGGAACAGACGATCACTGACATTGCCACAGAGAAGAACGGGGAAGGTGTGTTTACACTCATCTCTCCCCGCTCTTCAGCTCCGGTGACTGATCGTGGCGATCGGGTCCGCTGGTCCCGTGGGCGTGGTCATGGAGCTTTGCACCGGACATGTACAGGTACGTGATTGTGCCCAGCCGTGCCATTCTGCCGGCGTATATCGGTGTGAAGGGGTGAAGGGGTCCTTAAGTGGCTAAAGAGGAGGAAATGTATGAAAACAAGACCTCGTTTTCCCCCACAAATAGAGCTTTCTTCTGGTGGTATGTGATCACCTCTGCGGTTTTTATTTTTAGCTAAACAAACAAAAAAAGATGAAAATGTTGAAAAATAAATAAATCATGTTTCATATATATATATATATATATATATTTTGCAATACAATTTTGCAAACAGGTAATTTTTCTCATTCGTTGATGTGCGCTGATGAGGCGGCACTGATAGGCTGCACTGGTGGGCACTGATAGGCTGCACTGGTGGGCAGTGATGGGCACAGATAGGGCAGCACTGATAGGGACAGATAAGGTGGTACTGATGGGGACAGATAAGGTGGTACTGATGGGGACAAATAAGGCAGTACTGATGGGCACAGATAAGGCAGTACTGATGGGCACAGTAAAGGCAGTACTGATGGGGACAGATAAGGTGGTACTGATGGGGACAGATAAGTTGGTACTGATGGGCACAAATAAGGCGACACTGATGGGCACTGATGAGGTGGCACTGATGGGCACAGATAAGATGGCACCGATGGGTGGCACTGATGGGCACTGATAGGTGTTACTGATAGGGGCACTGATGGGGCGGCACTGGGTGGCACTGATGGGCACTGATAAGTGGCACTGATGGGCACTCATGGGCACTGGTAGGTGACACTGATGGTCAGCATTGTTTATTAGGCACTGATTGGTTACACTGATAGGTGGCACTGATGTGTGGCAATGTGGGCACTGGTAGGTAGCGCTGGTGGGCAATGATAGGCAGCACTGTTGTGTATTGACAGGTGGCACACGTGGGCACAGATGATCTGAAGGCAGCTCTCCCTGATCGGGACTGATGTTCCTCTGTCTTCCGCCGGTGATCGGCTGACAGCTGATTACGTGGTAAGGGGTCGGGACCGAGGGTGGCTGCTTTCCTACATATAGTTGGACCAAGACAGGGTGGCTACGTTCCTTCATACAGTGAGACCAAGACAGGGTGGTGATGTTCCTACAAACAGTGGGATCGAAATTGGGTGGCCATGTTCTTACATACAGTGGGACCAAGACAAGGTGGCTACATTTCTATACACAGGGAGACCAAGACTGAGTGGCTATATTCCTACATACAGTGGGACCAAGACAGGGTGGCTACGTTCCTAAATGGAGCGTGACCAAGACAGGGTGGCTTTGTTCCTACGTACAGAGAGACCAAGACTGGGTGGGTACATTCCCAGATACAATGGGCCGGATTCACGTAGCACTTACGCCGACGTATCTACAGATACGCCGCGTAAGTACAAATGTGCGCCGTCGTATCTGTGCGCCGGGCCCACAAACTAAGTTACGTCGAAAAATAGGCTTCTTCCGACCGACGTAACTTTCCTACGCCGGCGTATCGTGGGCGCATATTTACGCTGGAGGCATATGGAAGTTTTCATTTAGATATGCAAATGAGGGAGATACGCCAATTCACGAACGTAAATGCGCCCGGCGCATGTTTTAAGCGATTTGCGCCCGGCAGAAAGTTATTCCTCATATAGGAGGCGCAACCCATGCAAAGGTATGGACCAGGGATACATTGTGTACGCCGTTTACGTAGTACGTGAATAGGGCTGGGCGTAGGTTATGTTCACGTCGTAGGCAGTTATTTCGATGTGACTGTGAGCATGCGCACTGGGATGCGTCCTAGGGCCGACGCATGCGCAGTTTGTTTTTTGAAGCTCAGCCCATCATTCGGATGGGGTCACGCTTCATTTTAATATATCACGCCCACTTCCACCTACTTTGACTTACATCGGCTTACGCCGACAACTATACGCGTAAGCCATTTATACTACGCCACCGCAACTTACTAGAGCAAGTGCAGTATTCTCAAAGCACTTGCTCCGTAACTTGCGGTGGCGTAGTGTAAATGGCCCGGCGTATCCCCGCGTAAATCGAAGGGGGCGGCTTGTATTTAAATTAAGCGCGCCCCCTGCGCCGACTGTCGTATCTCAGCTGAGAATCTGGCCCATTTTCTTTTGTGAATACCATGCTTGCCTCTCAACGTTGCGCCGGCGTAGCGTAAAGAAGATACGCTACGCCCGCACAAAGATGCGCGATGTACGTGAATCTACCCCATTGAGACCAAGATAGTGAGGCTACATTCCTATATACAGTGGGACAATGGAGAAGGAACATAGCCACCCTCTAACAGGAAGTCAGATCACGATCATGGCGTTGAGTCTATAAATGATCCTTCAAGAAGATTCCATCAAGTGAGCCTGGATGAATATCTCTAAAAGGAAGTGCTCTGCCATGGGAAGAAGGTTTTTTTAAGAGTAAAGGGAAAGAATACAATGTAGCGAATCAAAAACAGTCACTTGCAAATGCTAAAAATGATGGAAACCCTTGAAAGAGGCCAAGGAGCATTCTGGGCTGAAGCACCAGGGGAGAGAAGGAACGTTCCTTCGGCGAGAACACACAGATCGCTTTCACCTCATTTTTCTCCATTATATTCACATATATTGTTTTAATTTTTAATCTTAAGAACTAAAGTTTTAAAACTAAAATTGCAGTTTAGAAATCACATTAGAAGTCAGGTTAAGTCATCGATTCTTTAATCTTCTATGATTTTATGAAATTCGCCAGCGAAGATAATTATTTTAATAAGGGTGTTTTGTGTTTAAAGCGCGAGTCTGCCCTTGCTGAGGAGTCTTTGAGGAATAATTCATGTCTCAACGATCCCTGAAGGTTGTAAATAATAACATTAAAGTACAGTGAACGGGGAAGACAATTAGTTCCTTGTAGAACGAGAATTGTACAAAATACAACAACACAGACATACCCCAAAGGCCAATTGTCTTGGAGAATTTTCTGACTACGGATGAAGCCGGCCCCCATTAAAGATTCATGGAATTCTTGGAAAGAACACATCATTGTGTAGCCACCAAAAGCATTAAAGAAGAACTTCACCCAAAAGGGGAAGTTCTGCTATTCCTCTTCCTTCCCCCCTTCCTATTTTTTTGGGGGGGTACCTAGTTTTTGCACTTCTATTTCAACTCAGATCACCTAGGCCAGGGGTCTCCAAACATTCTAAAGGAAGGGCCAGTTTACTGTCCTTCAGAATTTGGTTGGGCCAGACTGTGCCCAGTGGGAGTAAACTATGCCCAATCTTTGGTATTAGGGGAAGATATAGTTGGTGTCCATGGGAGGAAATGTGCCCAATTTGTCAGTGGAAGGAATACTGCCCCAGTGTTGGTAGCAGTGGCAGGAATAATGACTCAAGGGCCAGAAAAGGGAAAGCAAAGGGCCACAGTTTGGAGACCACTGACCTAGGCCAAGGGTGTCACACTCAATTTCATAGTGGGCCTCATCAGCATTCTGATTGCCCTCAAAAGGGCCGGTTGTATCTTTAAGATTAGATGTCCAGCGCATCCCCTTCCCTTACATTAGATGTCAAGAGCCACCCCACCATCAGAAGTTGAGTCCCCCCACTCTCCCCTACATCCAACTACCAGGTGGACAGAATAAAAACAGAACCTATGCATTACAAAGGGGCACTGAGAATCATGGCATGTCATGACCTTGCAGTAATACTTTCATGACCTGTCTGTCTCTTACCTGGTCTGTATATCAGCCTTAGGGCTTGTACTCTCACACCTGCATGGTTAAGTAATCTTCCCTCAGTGTGGCTCCACCCTCGCCCCAACAGGAAGCTCTATTTAACACCGTGTTCTCCAAGCCCGCCTTTCCGTGCAATATTGTGTGTTTGGTGTGCTGTTTCCTGCTTCCCGTGTGCTCTACGTTTGTCTCTGTTACCAATCTTGGCGTGTTCTTGACTATCCCTGCCTGCTTGTGACCCTGACCTTTGGCGTGTTCTCGACTATCCCTGCCTGCTTGTGGCCCTGACCTTTGGTATGTTCTCGACTATCCCTACCTGCTTGTGACCTTGGCGTGTTCTTGACTATCCCTGCCTGCTTGTGACCCTGACCTTTGGCATGTTCTCGACAATCCCTGCCTGCTTGTGACCCTGACCTTTGGCGTGTTCTCTGTTTATCCTTGTCTGCTAGTCGCCCTGACCTTTGGCTTTTCTCTTTACTATCCCTTGTTGTCCTGGGCTGCTACTTCCTCTCCATCCTCCTGTAGCCTACAGTGAGCATGAGCTAGGAGACCCTGGGGGCCGCGACCTGGAGCCAGTTGTAGCACATTCCATCCTCACCACTAGAGGCTCTGGTAAACACCTGCTGGCTCTTAGACTCTGCACCCTGGGGAATCTTATGCTCTATCTCCCGGTGAGATCCGTGTTGGTGCTCCAGTGGGCCTGCCTTCCTGAACCACCCAGCGTTCCATCCGCAGCAGTCAGCCGTAGGGTCCACTACCTTAGCGGCGCACTCCTGACCCCAACGGGGTGCATCTGTAACCTGTCTTCAGGTGACCTGACATGGCATATGTCAGGAGGAGAAGTCATCAGAGAAGTTTTTCAGCTCAGGTTCCAGTGTCACTTGCTTCAATGCCTAAGTGGATATATAGCATGGATGACCCCAACAGTGCCAAGAACTGACTGTCCATTGAAAATAATATTTGGCAAGTTGGCAGGGGTCATTACAACCACTTGAGAAGACTTGAGAAGACTTTTTATGTTAATTAATCTGAGTTCTTCCCGACCTTGTCTGGACACGTCTTATACTTCTTTAAATTTGCTCCTACAGTGTTTTGCATCAAGGAGGAAGAACCTTTTCATCATACCGTGTTCTCTAAGTTACATTAAAGCTCCTTCAAGCTAATGTGGGCACTTAAAAAACAACATGGTAGAGCCACGTCTTGGAGTACATGCACTAAGACTTGTTTTTGAACCTTCTTCCTTTTGCGTTATTGATTAGAATTTGAGACAAGGGTTTATTTGGAGTATTTCTTTTGATTAATAATCTAATTACACCAGAGCTGAAGTGAAATCTAAAAAAAAAAAGGTCTCGTGGTCTACAAAATAACATTTCCCCGAGGTCTTCATTATCTATAATTATGAACTTGGGATGTTTAGACAGCAAGATGACAGAGAAGCAAGGCTGGACAGAGACCTCAAACATACCTCTTCTTCAGTCTGCTTTTCTGTTCTTCAGATTGAAATAGTGGCTGGCCATGTAAAAATGCTGTTCTTAAAAAGTGAAACTTCTGTTTTCTTGAGGAAAACGGAATCCTCCGTAAGCCTGCTAGGTCTACGGCCGGTATTTCAGCAAACTTTATTGTTACCTGCTTCTGTTCTCTAGCTATTGAAGTAAGCCATTCCAAACTTTGTTGTAACGAGAAGCACTGAGCTAAAGATGTTACTTTAGATCAGGGGTCTCCAAACTTTCTAAGCAAAGTGCCAGTTTACTGTCCTTTCATACTTTAGGGGGGGCTGGACTGTACAAAATGTCCCAGCATCAGTGAATAATCCCCCATCATTGGTGTCAGAAGGGGAAATTGTGCTCCATCATTGGTGTCTGTAACGGTCAACACCGTTTACGATCTTCCATCAACCCAAGACAGCTCATCCGACACTCCGACAATCCATGCAGACACAACCTATTCCATTCCCCAGAATAACCGAGACACAAGCTCTGGGTACTGGTTTCAAAATGAATGAATCCTTTTAATGGTACACTTAGCTGGTTATATACAGTTTTAGACCCCAAGTGAACAATGAATCAACTCCAACCACCACACTACACAAGGAACTTAATACACACTCTCTTAGACAATGACATTCAGGTGAGTTAGTTATTAGTCATTCCCCAGACGTCCCGTCTCCGACAATAAGCTATTCTCCCCGGATACACAATGCACAGACGTCTGACCTTCAGAGGGTGCTAACTCACAACACATCTCGATTCTTCACACAAAACAGTGTCATTAGCATACACAATGAAATATCTAGGAGCAGACTCAATTAACACCTCAAAAGCAAGTGTCCCCCACATTGAATGAATCACTGTCCTATGGACCTGTTTTGACCTGGGTCAAAATAAACCACCTGTAATATTTCAAGATATCCTGCAATACATGAATTATCAGTAATGTCCCATCTCATGTAATTTATGATATAATTTCTCAGTCATCCTATGCCCCTATCGGACATAGGATGACCCTAGACCCAAGAGTCATTGGTGAAGCTGGCACAGAAGTACACTGCACCCTTCAAAAGTCTCAGAGTATCACGGGTCATCCCATTACAGTGTCATTGGGAGGAATTGTGCCCCCTCATTGGTGTAGTTAGGAGGAATTTTGCCTCCCCTCATTGGTGTTATTGGGTGAAATTAAGCCCCATGATTGGTGTCATTGGGAGGAATTGTGCCCCATCATTGGTGTAATTAGGAGGAAATTTGCCTGCCCTCAATGGTGTCATTGGGTAGAATTAAGACCCATCATTGGTGTCATTGAGCTCCATTGATGGAATCATTAGGAGGAACTGTATTTGAGTACGGGTATATCTTGTTTCTGTTGCATTGCAGGTAAATGACCGGACCTGAACCTAGTAGCTTTCCCTTGCGTTGTGTCTGTTTGTCCCCTGGTCTGTCACTGATTATATGTAAATTTGATAATGAAAGAACCCCAAGAAAAATGTATTACCTTATATACTCGAGTATAAGCATTATAAGCATTATATAAGCATAAGCAAACATTTTTTTGTGCTGAAAATGCCCCCCTCGGGTTATACTTGAGACACCTTTTTGCGCCTGATCTCCCGGACTTTGGGGACTGGGTAACCAAACTTGGCACACGTGTAGCCCCTCTTCCTCTACAAGTGTGCAAAGTTTGTTGTCTGGGGGACCTACGGCCGGGGAGCACCAATATTTCAAAGCCGGGCACCCCTTCCATAGACTTCCATGTTAAACGGTCATTTCTCCGGTGAATTTGGCGACCGGTACTGGCTGGACGTAGATCCCCTGGACCCTAAACTTGGCACATCGATTTTTCAAATCCGGGCACCCCTTCTATAGACTCCCATGTTAAACGTCAGTTTAGGCATGAGCACAGTGAAGCCCCGTACACACGACAGGGAACCTCGACGGGCGGAACACATCGTTCCGCCCGTCGAGGTTTTCTGCCGGCCGTCAGAATCTGCGACCCGCCCGTCGCGAATGGCAACCAGCCATTCATCCCGACGGGCAGTCGAGCAAATAGAGAACCTCGGCCGTGTGTACGGGGCCTGAGGCATGGGCACAGTGAGGCATGGGCACAGTGAGGCATGGGCACAGTGAGGCATGGACACAGTGAGGCATGGGCACAGTGAGGCATGGACACAGTGAGGAATGGACACAGTGGGGGTTATTTACGAAAAGGTAAATCCACTTTGCACTACACTTGAAAATGCAGTTGCTGTAAATTTGAGGGGTAGATCCTAAATGAAGGGAAGCTCTGCTGATTTTATCATCCAATCATGTGCAAGCTAAAATGCTGTTTTTTTTTTTCCTTGCATGTCCCCCTCTGATCTAAATCGACTGCACTTCCAAGTGAGGAATGGAGACAGTGAGGCAAAGTAAGGCATACAGATGGACACCCTAGGCCTATACTTCAGTCAATAAGTTTTCCCATTTTTTGTGGTAAAATTAGGTGCCTTGGCTTATATTCGGGTCGGCTTATACTTATACAGTAATTGTTAAAAATTTGATTTGTTTATCAATAAAACAGATTTTTTTTTTTTGGGCCTGCAAATATTTTGTGAAATTTTCTACGTCGCCCTTGTACTGTAAAGTTTGGAGACACCCGCTTGAGAGTGTAAGTAATCCTCAACCCAATCCCAAGTTAGGATACTTAAATTCCAAAATGGATTCCAAAATACATGGGGGGTTTTTTGGGTTGGAGGGGCAACTACTGTATAACCATGACTATCCTGTACAAGGATACAGTTTTCTAATTTACGATAGCTCCTACCCCTGAAGTCTTTCCCATCGTTGTGTGGCGCATGTAATGAAGATCTCTCCACCAACATGTGTTTTTTGCAAAGCTGGTCTACAAGGTGGCAATATGTCCAATAAATATTGTTTTTTTTATGTCCTTTACCTCCCTGCCTCCTCTCACATACACTGCTGTAACCAATTTTCCCACTTCTTGTATCCTAACACCAAGCATGAGTCATAGATTAATGGAAACCATACTGACAGCTGCTGCCAATTAACTACGGCCGTGTAATATGGAGATTTCACACAGCTCTGACTCCTAATAGAGTATGTGACATCGTCATTTTGGAAACAGCGGAGCTTGACTTTCTGTACATATAGACGTCTCTTCTGGACTTCCAAGTCTCCAGTGTGTTCCGGGATCATTCCTCCTAAAAGTGATATCTTAGTTATGAGTGATGCCTAGTGGGCTTGGTCCTTGGTTTCTTATATGTTTTGGATACTGCAACAGCGAAATGATCCAGACAAAATCTACACGTTTTTTTATATGTCCACCTTGAAGTTTTGGGTGCACCTTGTTGTGTTCCACTCCAAAACTTCCTGTACAGCACAATATATGCAGTAATAACATGTATTGGATATGCCAACAGCAAGACGTTCCTGCCGAAATTCCCAACCTTTTTCTTGTCCACCTTCGAGTTTTAGGTACACCCATCCACCTTGGTGTGTTCCACAGCAAAACGTATGCCTTGTACACATAATCAGAATTTCTGTCTGGATTTTTCCAACGGAATTCCATTTAAGCTGTCTTGCATACACAAGGACACACCAAATTCCGACTGTCATGCCTTTGGCCTACAAAGAAATACAGGAATATCTTCTGGACTTGTAATTTGAATATTGTCCTCTAAATGTCACTCTTAACAAAGGACTGTTGATGGGCAAGTTCTATGGTAATGTACATTGCCTGTCGTGTTATTGAAAACCGTCTTCATCTCTCTTTCATCTCTTTTCCACTGGACAGTCCGCATGGAGTCAGCTAAGCCTGCGCCACATGTTTCCTAAGTCCTGATCCTCCTGGGACAGCATCGCTGGTATGATAAAGACTGTGGCCCAGATTCATAGAGCGATTACGCCTGTCTAACTGGTGTTAGACAGGAGTAATTTCAAATATCGCGCGCCGTATCACTAGTTTGAATCCTCAAACCATGATACGCCGGCTTCGGGCTTCGATCCGAGAGGCTTACGTCCTCGTAAGCCTTCGGATCTACGTTGCGATATTTTTGCGGCCGCTGGGTGGAGTCCGCGTCGTTTTCACCGTCGGGGTATGCAAATTAGTTTTTACGGCGATCCACGAAGGTACGAGTGTCCCTCGCAATCGCCTACGTCATTTTTTGGCTACGTAATGTTAGAGGAGCTTTTTGCTGGTCTAACAGTGCGTAACCCATGTAAAGTATGGCCGTCGTTCCCGCGTCGATTTGAAATTATTATTTTTTTTTTAACGTAACTCGTTCGGGAATAGGAATGTACGTAAACGACGCTACTACGACGTAACAACGTGATTTCGCGCAATGCACGGCGGGAAATTTGCGAACGGAGCATGCGCAATTCGATCGCCGCGGGAACGCGCCTATTTTAAATGCTTCACGCCCCCTACTCGCGTAGATGGATTGCGACGGGAGAAATACACTACGCCGCCGTCGTTTACTGGACAAAATCTACCTGGATTCCACGTAGAGCCAGGTAAAATACGGCGGCGTAGTGTATTTCTGATACTCTACGATAGTCTAATTCTATCTGAATCTGGGCCTGTTTATCTATAATATAGAAAAAATATGTATTTTGCTATAATTATAAATGTTACCTACTTAAAGTAATTTTAATATTACTACTACTTAAATATTATATTAATATAAATATTACTTTTTTTTTGTTGCATACTGTCACCAATCATATGATGATGCTGTACTGCTCTGATAAAACAAAAATAAAAAATAAATTGTGACAAAAAAAGGATAACTTAAAAAAAAACGAAGCATGCTTCTACTTATATAACTTGGGGTGAATACTTTACGAAAAGGGGTTCTTTTGATCAATTTTCAAATATATATATATATATATATATATATATATATATATATATATATATATATACCCATGTGTATACACAGCGTGTAAAATGAATATTGAACGCGTCACCATTTTTCTACGTAAATCTATTTCTAAAGGTGCTATTGACATTACATTTTCACCACATGTCGGTAACAACCCGTGCAATCCATACATACAAAGACACCAAAACAAATATGTTCAGAAATTAAGTAATGTGTAATAAAATGGAAGGACACAGGGAAAAAGTATTGAACACGCTAACTGAAATACATACTGTATATACCATCGTTTGTGGACTGAACTTTCACACATAAATAATAAATAATTTATGTGTGAAATAATAATAGTAAATAATTGACACTAATGTGGGTTAATGTAACCAAAGAAATGTAGCAGAACACATTGTGACCTAAATTTATCAAGAAAGATTGTTTAATTGCAAAATTTTATAACAAAAACTAAGGAAAACTTTATTTTATTTTTTTAATTATCAGTATTTTACCATTTAAATAGCAAAAAAATAAATAAAAAAAAGTGGTGATTAAATACCACCAAAATCTCTAACTCTTTCAAAAGAAATTATTAAATTTTTTATTTAATTTTAATTTGTGTACAGTGTTGTGTGAGTAATTTGCATTCAAATTGTGACAGAGCTGAAATTCAAAAATTGGTCGGGCAGAAAGGGGATGATATTGTCCGGTGTGGAAGTGGTTAAAATAATAATTTTTTTTTAAAAAGAGCCACTATTTTGTATTTCTTTCTTTCTTTTTATTTGTTTTGTATTTCTTTATTTAGATATGTGTGTGTTTCTGAATTTCTGTATTTTATTTAGTGTCCTTTGTATTTTTTTTTCCTTTTCTTTTTTGTATTTGTGTATTTTCACTTTACATTTTTTTCTGAATGAAGAACTATTTTGGCCACAGGAACATGTTCAGGATAGTTGAGAAGACCTTCCCTACTCACAGGCATCACTTTTTTTTGGCGTTCTATCAATGGCACTGAGGGACCATTTTTGCCACAAGAACAGGGTTAGAAAAGTTGTGAAGAGACATTCTTGCACCCTATTGCCCTGTACACACGATCGGTTCATCTGATGAAAATGGACCGATGGACCGTTTTGATCGGACGAACCGATCGTGTGTGGGCCCCAACGTTTTATTGGTGAAAAAAAAATAGAACCTGTTTTATATTTTTCTTATGGTTAAAAAACCGATAGAAAAAAACGATCTTCTGTGGGGAAATCCATCGGTCAAAAATCCATGCATGCTCAGAATCAAGTTGACGCATGCTCGGAAGCATTGAACTTCATTTTTCTCAGCACGTCGTTGTGTTTTACGTCACCGCGTTGGACACGATCGTATTTTTGATCGATGGTGTGTAGGCAAGACTGATGAAAGTCAGCTTCGTCGGATATCCGATGAAAAAATCCATCGGTTTAGATTCCATCAGATATCCGATCGTGTGTACAGGGCATAAAAAAAAAAACACCCAAAAAACATTTTTAAAGGGTAACTAAAGGAAAAAAACTTGCTGAAATGACTGTTTACAGGGTATAAGAGACATAAAAGTTAACTGATTCCTTTTAAAAATGATTAAAAACAGATAAAAATCAATCATGTAATGTACCTGCAGGTTAGTTTCACTTTTAAACTGGCTTCATGTTTCTGTGAAGTAGAGAGAGACACACAGAACAAAAACAAACAAATCCAGGGCAGTGTTTTGTTTTTAAAATAAATCCGATTGGTTCTGGGAAGTTTTAGACTCAGGCCCCGTACACACGACCGAGCTTCTCGGCAGAATCCAGCGAGAAGCTCGCTGGGATCCATATTCTGCAAACTGTTGAGCGAGGCGTCGAGCCAACATAGAGAGCAGGTTCTCTATTTCCTCGATGGGCCATCGGGACTAATGGCTCGGCGCCTTTTTCGACAGCCTGGTCGACGAACTCGACGGTCGGCCGAGACAGTCGCTAAGAGACCCCAGAAGACGAGAATTCGGGGCCAAATGAGCTGTACAGTGGAACCATGAATTCTGAGATCTACCAGAAAATCCTATGCTGAAATAGCTCAGCTATGAGGAAAGATTAGAAGAACTGAATTTATTCACTCTTGAGAAGAGGAGAATAAGGGGGGATATGATCAACATGTACAACATGGGTTTAGCCCGACGAGGTTCTCGTACGTGTGTACGCGGCCACACAGTAATGACAGCTTAGACCACCGTAAGAAATCTCCCAGCACTGTGGTTATAAGGAAACAGACAACCAGGAAGTGTGGAGATCAGAGCAGGATTACAGCAACATCAAAGAAAAAAAACGAACAATGAGGACATGAAAACAGCACTGCAGTAAGGTAAAGGAAGATATTTAGCTAAAAAAAAAAGGTTCCTTTAGTGACCCTTTAATTTTACCTTCTCCATTGACTTCAATGCATTCAGCCAAAATGGAGAAATTTTGCTGAATTTTTCAGATTTCGGACAAAATGTATGGGAAATAAACACTTCAATGTTGCTTTTCCTTAGTTTTAACAACTCCTAAATGCAAAAACAAATATAAAAAGGAATAAAATGTTGGCTGGAGTTGAATTCTAAGTATCGTAGAATATAAAAAAATTTGGTGGAATAAAATCCATTCAGTAAAGGATCTTCCCCTCTATCTGCCTGTTAGGTGTTCCGCGTCTCTTGAAAGTTCTAGAAGACCATTTTTCTCTTCCCCATCTCCAGGACACTGCTCTCCTTCTCTTAGTGTTCCTCTCCTTTCCGTATTTTAAAAAGCTCTGGGATATGGGGATGTATAGATGCTATATAAATCCAAATCCCTTTGCTTATGGGAATCAATGCTGCCTATCCGTAGAATATATTACCATCACAAAAGTGTCTCCAGTGCGGTGTCTGCAGTATCTATAACACACCGAGGTCCCTGAATGATGCTCAGAGAAAAATAGCTTTCTAAAACCAGCCTACGTGCGCGCTGAAACAATATTTGAAAGCTAACGTGGCTTTAGTCGTATTGAAGAGTTGCAGGGCTGCGGAGGGCCCTTGTTAGTAACGTTGTTTTATCCAGACAATTTTTCTTATACAACGTCTGAAGGCCTTCCAATTTTTGGGATTTCGCTACGTCTGGAAATTTGTGAAGAGTAAACTGTTACGCCAGTTGGCAAATTTGGTGCTTAACCTTATAAGCAAGAAGATTTGACCACATACAACAGTGGTTCTCAACCTGGGGCAGCGCTGTATCCTGGCCTAGGCCAACAAGGCCCAGGCCTAGGGCAGCACTTTGCAGGGGGGCAGCACGGAAAGTGTCTCCGCCGACTTGTGCTACACTGTTAGTGTAGTGCCAGTCTTATGGGCCAGCAGGGCTGCCATCAGGGGGGGTACAGGCATTTTTTTTTGCATTACACATGTAAGGGACCCAATGGTCTCCAGGGCCCCTTACAGACCTGGCCGGCCACCCTTCGTTTTTTTTTTTTGTATTACACCCGTAAGGGGCACGATGGTCCTCAGGGCCCCCCCGTTTACGCTTATTATATTGCGTCAGGAAAGAAAAGAACACACAGTTTTTTTTCGTCAGCACTCCCCCCCCCCCGGTTTTCTGCTCCAGGGGGGCCCTGCCTAAAGCTGTGTAAGGGGCCCCAAAATTTGTGATGGCTGCCCTCTGGGTCGGATTGGGCTAAGAGGCAAATTAGTCCCCATAAAGCAGCCGCACTGCCCCTGTCAGTTTAATTTTTACCATTCATGTCCAATTGCAGAAATTTCCCTTCACTTCCTGCCCCATAGCCAAACAGGAAGTGAGAGGAAATCCCTGCAAATTAAGGGAATCCATTGTCCCCCCCCCCCAGGCCCTTAGAACTAGTTTCCCCACTCGAAAAGTGGGGCAGGTCTAGGGTGGGACTTAAACAGAAAGGGGTTTGGTCTTGACAGGAAAGGGTCTGTCATATTTAAATTAGGGGGTGCACGAGTTTAGTCAGGCCTAGGGCAGCAAAAAAACTAAATACACCTCTGACCTGGGGGTCGGGACCTCCTCTGGGGTCGAATGAGAACTTGCCAGGGGTCACCATGTCCTGGTCTGTTTCTGAAGCTTGCATCACTCTCCCAGCCTTTTTGCTATCCCTAGAGCCTGTGGCCACCCAGCTGGGCTGTTCCTGGAACCCGCAGCCGCCCACTCAGCCTCTTTGCAGGCGCCAGTTCAGTTCACGGCATGGCTGGGGCGCAAAGACTAGAGGTCAGCTGACTGGTGAGGAATGTGAAGTGGGAGGGGCTAGAGGAGACCCTATCTCCTGATTTCATAGTTACATAGTTAGTCAGGTTGATAATAGACACAAGTCCATCCAGTTCAACCATAAAAATAAAAATAATAAACAAACAATATAAAACACAGTACAATCCCATACACCCAACTCCATACCCACAGTTGATCCAGAGGAAGGCAAAAAAAAAAAACAGCAGAGCGATGATCCAATTTGCTACAAGAGGGGAAAAAATTCCTTACTGATCCCCCGAGAGGCAATCGGATTTTCCCTGAATCAACTTACTTACACAACTTAGTACTCAGTTATATTCTGTACATTTAGGAAAGAATCCAGACCTTTCTTAAAGCAATCTACTGATCTGGCCAGAACCACCTCTGGAGGGAGTCTGTTCCACATTTTCACAGCTCTTACTGTAGAAAGCACGTTCACGACGCGGGACTTTCGAAGGCTCAGGTAAGTAAACGGGGGGGGGGGGGGGGCCTGGGGGCCTGTAACCATTGGATGTTTTTTCACCTTACTGCATCCTAAAAAACGCAAAGCTTTTACAACCCCTTTCACGTTGTCAGACATCTTCTATTTATGTGATTTATTGATTCAACAGGTCTGGCAGTAATGAGGCCTGGGTGTGGCAAGTGAAATACAACTCTGTTTTCCAAAAAAAGTGTGGTTCATTCATGATTCAGCATGGGAGGGCTCAATTACTTTTTTTCACATAGGGCCAGGCAGGTTTGAACAGATTTTTTCCCTTAACGAATTAAATAACAATTTTAAAAGCCACTTCTTGGATTTACTCGGGTTATCTTTGTTTAATATAATTTATTTTTTCGATGATCTGAATCATTTAAGTGTGAGAAATATGCAAAAAAAAATATCAGGAAGGGGGGAAATATGTTTTTTTACAGCACTGTATATATAATATATATATATATATATATATATATATATATATATATATATATATATATATATACATATATATATATACACAGAATATATTCAGTGCTGTGAAAAAATATGTGCCCCCTTCCTGATTTTTTCTATTGATTATTATTATTATTTTAATTAATAAAATATTTCTCTCTCTCTCTCTCTCTCTCTCTCTCTCTCTCTCTCTCTCTCTCTCTCTCCTATATATATATAGTGCTGTGAAAAAATATGTGCCCCCTTCCTGATTTTTTTTTATTGACTATTATTATTATTTTCATTAATAATAAAATATATATATATATATATATATATATATATATATATATATATATATTCAATAAAAAAAATATCAGGAAGGGGGCAAATATTTTTTCACAGTACTGTATATATACTGTATATATATATATATATATATATATATATACAGTACATTTACAGTGGTCTGAAAAAATATTTGCCCTCTTCCTGATATTTTTTTAATTGATACATTATATATATATATATATATATATATATATATATATATATATATATATATATATATATACACATACATATACATACATATATTTTATTATTAATGAAAATAATAATAATCAATAAAAAAAATCAGGAAGGGGCACATATTTTTTTCACAGCGCTATATATATATATATTTATATATATAAATAAAATCAATAAATATTTTTGTCAAGAAAATATTTGCCCCCTTCCTGATATTCTTTTTATTGATTATTATTATTATTTTCATTAATAATAAATAAATCTATATATATATTTTTATTAATGAAAATAATAATAGTAACGTTATTAATAATAAAAAATAATAATAATATCTATCTAAACATATGATTTAGAAATAAGGCTCAATGTTGAGATTCTTAAATACCTAGACTGTACAAGATCTCATTAATTAGGTTGTACATTTTGCACCATGCTGCCCTACAATGATGTGTGGATGAAAAACAGATGCCCTTTCCATGTAGAGTGTGCCCCCCCCCCCCCCCTCTGTACACGCCAAGGCTTTGTTTTCAGGCACAGAGTACCTTGAATCCCATAGCCCAGTTTAAGAGCGTTCCCCAGCCCTTGGCATCTCTCATATTGCCTCTGACGCGATGGAACGGCAGAAAACAGCTTTGTTTTCCCTCCTCCGAATGAAAACAGTCTGCAGCCGACCCCTCTCTCTGCCTACAGATTTTTTTGCTGGCGGAAATTTGCCTGAAATTATTTTGAAACAATAAAACAGTCTGTCGGCACACAAACAGATTTTCCTATTCACATCTCCGAGCAGCCACACATGTAGAAGAAGAAGGCGCGTTGTTGTCACTTCTCAACGAGGAAGATTTTGTACTTCGGGATCTAAGAAAATCATCTCAGAGTGGTAATTAGATGCAAGTTGCTGGGAATAATTTCACAGACTTTGCTGAGCTGGTTGAAGGCGACGTTTGCAGGCTCTCCGGCAACGAAAAGTGATAAAAGTGGACCTATCAGTAACTCTACAAGGATGTGTCGCGAGATAGTAAAAGTAGACTTTCTCAGGAAAACTGTATCTTTAAAAGAATCAGCAATTGACTTTATTGAGACATATAGAAAGAAATTCTCATCAGTACAATGGGATTGTCCACCTTTACCAGGGCCGTCTTTAAGGCAGGTCAAAAGGGGAAGCTGCCCTGGGCCCTGTCATTGTTGTGGGGCCCAAGGCAGCTGCCTCATACTTCTCAACTGTCCCTGTTTATATTCCCTTGGCCCTTTTTAGTTTTTGGTCCTGTGCTATGTCCTGATATCTCAGTGTGAAGTGCTGCTACTAATGCTAACCAGCTCTGCCCTATTGTTGTGTACAGATAATTCACCTGCAGACCCTGGCCCGGATTCACAAAGCACTTACGCCGACGTATCTCGTAAGTACAAATATTCTTTGTCGTATCTGTGCGCCGAACCCACAAACTAAGATACGCCTAAAAACAGACTTCATCCCACCAACGTAACTTGCCTACGCCGGCGTAGAGCGGGCGCATATTTACGCTGGACGCATGTGGCGCTCCTATTGATTTTCGATTCAAATATGCAAATGAGGGAGATACGCCGATTCACGAACGTACTTGTGCCCGGCGCATGATTTAAGCGTTTTGCGTAAGTTTTACGTCCGGCGTAAAGTTATTTCCCAAAGATGAGGCGCAACCCATGCAAAGGTACGGACCAGGGAACACAAGCCTACGTATTGTACGTTGGACGTCTGTGAATATGGGCCGACGTGGGTCTGGCTGGGCGTAGGTTACGTTCACGGCGTACACAGTGATCCGGCGTATCTTAGGCAGTTGTTCTGACGTGGTTGTGCGCATGCGCACGGGGATACATCCACGTCCCTACGCATGCGCAGATCATTTAAAGGAATTGTCTGGTGCCCCGCCCATCATTTGCATGAGGGTCACGCCTCATTAGCATGGATCACGCCCACTTCCAGCCCACTTCCACCTACTTTCACTTACGCCTATGAAATATACGCCACGCCGGCGCAGAGTTGGGAGCATTTGCTTTGTGAATTCCATGCTTGCCTCTCCGCGCTGCACTGGCGTAGCGTAAAAGAGATAGGCTACGGCGGCATTCATATGTAAATTAACACAGCATTCATATGTATATAATGCCCCTCTGCTGTAACCTCTAGCAACCAATCAGTGAGCAGTATAGGCCGCGTACACACGATCGAATTTGTCCGCTGAAACTGGTCCGATGGACCGTTTGAGCGGACAAATTCGATCGTGTGTACGCGGCCTTACTGTTCAGTGGTCTCTAGCAACCAATCAGCCAGAAGGAATCATGTGCTTTAACCTCTAGCAACTAATCGGTGAGCCGTAATGTGCGCTGTAACCTCTAGCAACCAGTCAGTAAGTTGTAATGATATGCTGTAACCTCTGGCGACCAATCGCAATCACTGCCTGATCTGATACAGTAAAGTGATTTTAAGTCTAGCTGATATTTAATAGCATCATGGGCCATAATAGCATCATGGGCCCCTGGGCAAAGTAATGCTCTGGGGCCCCTACAATGGAGACAGTGCAGATAAACAGGAGGTAGGAGGCAGACAAGTGGAGCTTTTGGGGTGGAGCTCCGCATTAAACCCTTACAGACCACTTTATGCTGCAGGTAAGTCTATAATAAGGCCTACCTGTAGCTACCCAGTATATCTCCTAAAGCTGCACGGTGTAGGAGATATCCCCTGTCCCCTGCATGTGCCGATGTCACCGGCAGGGCCGCCATCAGGGGGGTACAGGCAGTACATCTGTAAAGGCCCCGGATGGCAACCCCCCTTTTTTATTTATATATATATATATATATATTAAAAAAAAATGTAATACATATATATATTTTTTTTTTATTAAAGGGCCCAGAGGTCCCCAGGGTCCCGGATGACAACCCCGCCCCCCTTTTATATTTTTTATATATATTTTATTTTTTATTAAAGGGCCCAGAGGCAACCCTTCTTTTTTTATAATTTTTTTTATTTAATTTTTTAAAGGGGCCAGAGGTCCCCAGGGCCCCAGATGGCAACCCCCCTTTTTTTATTTATTTTATATATATATATTTATTTAAAAAAAAATATATATATATATATTTGTTTTTTATTAAAGGGCCCAGAGGCCCCCAGGGCCCCGGATGACACCCCCCCCCCCTTTTTATATTTTTTATATATATTTTATTTTTTATTAAAGGGCCCAGAGGCAACCCCTCTTTTTTTATATATATATATATATTTAAAGGGGCCAGAGGTCCCCAGGGCCCCGGATGGCAATCCCCCCTTTTTTTTTTATAAAAAAAAATGACATGATTTAATATATTTTTTTTTAAATATTTTTTATATATATATATATTTTTTTTTTATTAAAGGGCCCTTAGGTTTCTTTTTTTTTTCTTTTTCTTCTTCTTTTATATATACTTTTTATTTATTTTTTTATTAAAGGGCCCAGAGGTCCCCAAGGCCCCGGTTTTGGTCCCCACCCCTCTTTTTTTAATATATATTTTTCTTTATTTCTTTTTTTTTTTTAAAGGCCCCCCCCCCCCCCCCGCTTCTTAATTTTCTCAAGCTGTATAAGGGGCCGCATAATTCCTGATGGCGGCCCTGGTCACCGGCACATGCGCACTGGGGCAAACTGAAGCAATGGCGGCTCCTGCACGCATGCACGGGAGTGACATCATTGCGGCTTCCGGCCAATCACAGCGCCGGAGCCGCTATACCTGGAAGTAACCCCCGGGAGAGATGACGGCCGCCGGAGCGGTGTACGAGGACGGCTGCAGGGGCTTCGATCTCATATAAGTAATTCATAATGAGCTTGTATGTTATTTTCGGGGCAGCATGGGCTCAAGGACCAGCTGCTTTGGGAAGAGTGCAGGGGCTCCACATGCAGCTGGGCCCCCAGGGTAGCGCCCAGGTGTGCCCTCTCATTAGGACAGCCCTGGCTATAAGCCCAGGGATTGTCAAACAAAAGACACAGGAGCGAAACACTGCCATGGGGGGTCATGTACCATTGCAAATATTTAAAAGAAAAAAAAAAAAATTGCAGGGGCGACAATTTTTTTGCTTAATGTGAAACATTAAAAGCACAAAGTACCACTAAATACCAAGCTGGGGGGGGGGGGGGGTGCCCTAAACCTGGCTGTTAAGTGGCACATCGTACAATGTATACAACCTACTAGAGAAAAACTAACATTTACTAAGAAAAAAAAGTGGCTGGAAAATCCCAGATCCCAGTTGCTACGATTTAGACAGCCGGGAAAATGACAGATCCCAGCTGCTTTGTTCTGTTTGTAAACAAAGAGACAGAAGATTCACTAAATCTATAACAGACCCTTATCCTACCCTTAGGGTCTGATATATACGTTAACCACTTCAGCCCCCGGGAAGAATTGACCCCGTTCCTGATCAGAGCACTTTTTGCGACTCGGCACTGCGTCATTTTAACTGACAATTGCGCGGTCGTGCGACGTGGCACCCAAACAAAATGATCGTCCTTTTTTCCCCACAAATAAAGCTTTCTTTTGGTGGTATTTGATCACCTCTGCGTTTTTAATTTTTTGCGCTATAAACAAAAATAGAGCGACAATTAAAAAAAAAAAAAACACAATATTTTTTAATTTTTGCTATAATAAATATTCCCCAAAAATATATAAAAAAAAATAACAATTTCTTTCTCAGTTTTAAGATACGTATTCTTCTACATATTTTTGGTACGAAAAAAAGCAATAAGCGTATATTGATTGGTTTGCGCAAAAGTTATAGGGCCAGATTCAGAGAGCCGTAACTCCTGTGTAACTGGTGTTAGACTGGAGTAATTTCAAATTACGCGCGTTTTTTAGCTAGTCGGAAAGCTCAAACCATGAATAGACGGCTGCGGGCTTCAATTCGACTGGATTACGTGTTCGTACGCCTTCGGATCTACGCTGCAATAAAATTGCGGCCACTGGGTGGACTTCCCGTCGTTTTCCGCGTCGGGGTATGCTAATGAGCTTTTGCCGGCGATCCCCGAAATTACGATCTTCATTCGCAATCTCTTACGGCACCTTTAGTCATCTTTTTATTTGCGTAACACTATACCAGCTTTTTGCTGCTCTAATATTAGACAGCCCATGTTGGCCGTCGTTCCCGCGTCGAATTTCAACGTTTTCCGACGTCTTTTATTATTTTTTCCTTAAGTCGTCCAGGAATAGGAATGTCCGTAAACGACGCTACTCAAACAACGAATGACGTAACGACGTGATTTCGCGCAATGCACGGCGGGAAATTTCTGAACGGAGCATGCGCAGTTCGATCGCCGCGGGGACGCGCCTAATTTAAATGCTTCACGCCCCCTAATCGCGTATTTCGATTACGCGGCGAGAAATAGACTACGCCGCCGTAGCGTACGGGCAAAAATCTACCAGAATTCGATGTAGAGCCTGGTAAAATACGGCAGCGTAGAGTATTTCGATTACGCAGCGCAATATTAAGTGTATCTGAATCTGGGCCCTTAGCGTCTACAAAATAGGGGATAGTTTTATGGCATTTCTGTAAATATTTGTTTTTATTAATAATGGCGGCGAGCAGTGATTTTTATCGTTGATGTAATATTATTATGGGACACTTTTGACACTATTTGGGGACCATTGTCATTTATACAGCGATCGGTGCTATAAAAATGCACTGATTACTGTGTAAATGTCATTGGCCGGGAAGGGGTTAACCACTAGGGGGCGATGAAGGGGTTAAGTGTGTCCTAGGGAGTGATTCTAACTGTGGGGGGGGGGGCTGGGCTACGAGTGACACAACACTGATCGCTGCTCACGATCACAGGGAGCTGTAGATTAGTGTCCTGTCACTAGGCAGAACAGGGAAATGCCTTGTTTACATCTTCCCGTTCTAAGACTTGAAAAGAAAAAATGGACAGCCGCACTTCCACAAAAACCTTAAAAAGGTGGCCTTTAATTATAAAAGGAATAAAGCACTACAAAACACAGCAAGCAGTGGGGTATATAGTTGACGCGTTTCACACTGCAATTTCAGTGCTTAGTCATAGCTTCTACTTCTGCCGCTCCGTGGCGCGATCGCAGGACACCGGCGGGTCCCGCAGGCACGGTCATGGAGCTTGCGGCGAGCGCACGATCACCCACACGGCGGGATTTTCAAAGTAACGTATTCTTGACCGTGTGTATATGCAAGCAATGCTTACGCGGAATTCCAAGGTTTTCCCAACGTGTGTACGGGGCATTAGTCTTCTCACCCAACATCAGTGCCGGACCTTATAAATGACCTCAACCCTACTGAACACCTATGGAATATATTGAAATTACGATTAAAGCCAGGGATACTCATACAACACCTGACTTCACAAATTCTCTTTTGGTTAAATGAACGAAAATTCTCAAAGATACAATCTTGTGGAAAGTCTTTGGTGTGGAGGACCTTGATTGTCCTGCACTGATCCCTGATCTCCACCCTACTGATCACCTTTGGGAGCATTTGGAATGCCAATTGTGAGCAAGATCTTCTCAACCAACACTAATACTCAACCCCACAAAAGACCTCAACCCTACTGAACACGTTGGAGATGAATTGGAACGTCAATTGTAAGCAAGGTCTTCTCACCCAACATCAGTGCCGGACCTTATAAATGACCTCAACCCTACTGGACACTTATGGAATTACAGGCTCATACAACACCTGACTTCACAAATTCTCTTTTGGTTGAATAGACACAAGTTCCCACCATTCAACATTGTGTGGAAAGTCTTTGGTGTGGAGGACCTTAAGTGTCCTGCACAGATCCCTGATCTCCACCCTACTGAACACCTATGGGATAATTTGCAATGACAATTGTGAGCAAGATCCAAGACCCAACCCCACAAAAGACCTCAACCTTACTGAACACGTTGGAGATAAATTGCTTACGTCAATTGTAAGTAAGGTCTTCGCACCCAACATCAGCGCCGGACTTTATAAATGACCTCAACCCTACCGAATGGAATTACAGGCTCATACAACACCTGACTTCACAAATTCTCTTTTGGTTGAATGGACAAAAATTCTCACAGATACAATCTTATGGAAAGTCTTTGGTGTGGAGAACCCTGAGTGTCCTACACAGATCCCTGATCTCCACCCTACTGAACACCTTTGTGATAATTTGGAATGCCAATTGCGAGCAAGATCTTCTCAACCAACAATAATACCCAACCCCGCAAAAGACCTCAACCCTACTGAACACGTTGGAGATGAATTGAGGATCTTATAAATTGAGGGACCTTATAAATGACCTCAACCCTACTGAACACCAATGGAATGAATTGAAATGCTGATTACAAACCAGGTATAGTCATACAACACCTGACTTCACAAATTCTCTTTTGGTTGAATGGACAACAATTCTCACAGATACAATCTTGTGGAAAGTCTTTGGTGTGGAGGATCTTGAGTGTCCCGCACTGATCCCTGATCTCCACCCTACTGAACACCTTTGGGATAAATTGGACCATCAATTGTAAGCAAGGTCTTCTCACCCAACATCAGCGCCGGACCTTATAAATGACCTCAACCCTACTGGACACTTATGGAATTACAGGCTCATACAACACCTGACTTCACAAATTCTCTTTTGGTTGAATGGACACAAGTTCCCACAGACACCCTACAAAATTTCGTGGAAAGTCTTTGGTGTGGAGGACCTTAAGTGTCCTGCACAGATCCCTGATCTCCACCCTACGGACCACCTTTGGGATGAAATGAAAAGCCAGGTTTTCTTATCCAACATCAGCACCTGACCTTTTTTTGGGGGGGGGGGGGGGCGAATGGGAACAAATTCCCACAGATACACTTCCCGCTTTTGGAATTGGATGCCCAATGGGCTCATATAATCTTGATGGCCAGATGTCAACATAACCTTTGACCATAAAGTGTATATTATCGCATGCTTTTCTAATTTTACAAGTCCGCAAACATCAATTTTTTTGGACGTCCATTTCCAGAAAACACCGGATTTTATGTCAGGGCCGGGACAGGCGCAGATGATAGAATCAACTCTAATAGATGATGATTCATTACACTCCTGAGATTATTTTCATTAATTCTTTGTTTCTTTTTTTTTTTCCTCAATTTTTTTTCTGCAGAGTTCACAAAACATAAATCATAAAAACAGGGAGTGTCCACCCTACGTTTTCAGTACTTTGACCCTCTTCAACCCCTGCCAATTTCGATCTCATTTTGGTTTAACTTTTTACACAGGAGTTTAATTTTAAGACTCGTCCCGGCGACAGTGATGTATGGGTCATATCAGGCTGGGTCTAAATGAGACTGTCCCCGGTGATTTGAAGATGAAGGGAAGATTGGAGGGACGTAAAGGGGGGGCGTGGGACACAGTTGGCCTGTCCATGCTATTCAGATGCTTATCAACCATACATCAAGTCTTTTCCCTTATTCAGCAAGTTTTTGGGGAAAGCCCAGTTCATTCTCTCGTATTTTATTTTCTGTCTGTTTCTCCTCCTCTCTGTCATAGGGTGTGAGATTTTGCTTGATTTTATGTATTTTTTACTTTTGACCTTAAAGTAGCTACAAACAGTCACTGAATGACATTCAGATTCTTAAAGCACTGTGTATTGTAAAACATTGCCAATATTAATAATATATATATATATATTATATATTTTTTATATTCGTCAATATATCCTTAAAAAGATAAATATCTGTGCACCGTGTAAAGAAAAACATTGCCAATATTAATAATAGTATAATTTTTTATATATATATATATATATATATATATATATATATATATATATATATATATTTATATTTGTCAATACATCCTTAAAAAGATAAATATATATTTTTTAATAATAATAATAATTATATATATATATATATATATAATTATTATTATTATTAAAAAATATATATTTATCTTTTTAAGGATGTATTGACAAATATAAATATATATATATATATACATATATGTGTATATATATATATATATATATATAAAAATAAAAAAATAAATAAATATATATATATATATATATATATATATATATATATATATATATATATATATATATATATATATATATATATATATATATATATATATATATATATATTATTGTTTTATTATTATTTTTAAGGATGTATTGACAAATATTAACAGTGTCTAATGAAATATTATAAAAATTTAAATATTACTATAAAATATTATAAAAGCCTAAGAGCTGGATATATACGGTATATTTTGAAGTGACAATGTTGTCCATTTTTAACCCATTTTTAATGGTGTTCGGAGGGGTGGGCCACTACTGTGCTTTATTCCTATTTGAACCACACTTTCTTGTATACTGTAAAAATATCACCTATTATACTTACTGTGGTTGGTCCTCCTTAGCAACTCATTTAGGAGTTAGGGATGACTGTTCTGCCCCCTCCCACACTTTTCCACCTTGTCCCCCGATTTTTCCCCTTTTCTATACCGAATATACTCGAGTATAAGTTGAGTTTTTCAGCTGAAAATTCCCCTCTCGGCTTATACTCGAGTCAGTGTACCTTGGGCGTCCATTTTTTTTTTATCAGTGAGCAGTATTACTGTACTGTAATCTCTAGCAACCAATCAACAAGAAGAAACCATGTGCTGTAACCTCTAACAACTAATCAGTGAGCCGAAATGTGTGCTGTAACCTCTAGCAACCAGTGGTAATGATATGCTGTAACTAGGGATGTCCCGAGACGGATACTAGTATGGGTAGCGTTACCGATACCGAGCATTTCCCAAGTACTTGTACTCGGGGGAAATGCTCCGATGCTTCTCCCGATACCTGGGCAGTCAGGTATCGGGTGCTCGGGGGAGTTACAAGTCTTCTCTGTGCTGTCTTCTCCCCCTGTGCTGTCTTCTCCCCCCCCCCGTGATGTCTTCTCCCCCCCGTGATGTCTTGTCCCCCTCCGTGCCGCTCTCCCCCTGTACCGTCTTCTCCACCCTCCGTGCCACTCTCCCACCTCAATTTGTCAGGATAGAGAGCGGAGGTAGGAGAAGCTAAATCCAGCTCCTACCTTTTCCGAATGGACAGAGTCAGTGATCACAGACTGTCCATTCACATAACTGAGCATCGTAACCTGTGTTTACGATGCTTCAGTTTATGAATGGATAGGAGCCGCTGTCTTCTCTCCATTCAATTCAGCTGAGGCTGCAGACAAAAGGGACTGGGGAATCTGTGTCCTTAGTCCCTTTCTCTGTCTTAAAGGGGAGAGGTCAGAGGTCTGTGAAGACCCCTGATATCTCACCAAAGCCCCCCCAACAGGGCTGATAAAAAAAATAAAAAATTGCAATAAATAATTAAAAAAATAAAACGTAAATAATAATAATAATAATAATAATAACAATAATAATAATAAAAAAAACACACTAACAATCCACTACCCCCCCCCCCTGTAAAAAGAAAATAGTAAAAAATGAAAATTGTGTAAAGAAAAAAAAAAAATATATATATATATATATATATATATATATATATATATATATATATATATATATATATATATATATATATACCGCCATTGTCAAATAACATTAAAAAAAGTATCGGTATTCGGTATCGGCGAGTACTTGAAAAAAAGTATCGGTACTCGGTCTCAAAAAGTGGTATCGGGACAACCCTAGCTGTAACCTCTGGCAACCTCGGGGTAAAAATGACCGCACCAGCCAAGCAGTCACTGGCTGGAAAAAGCGCCCAGAGGCGATTCAGTTTGCATGCGTTGCGCTATACAAGCCATTCATTCATTCAACCAATCGCAATCACTTCCTGATCTGATACAGTAAACTGATTTTAAGTCTAGCTGATATTTTGTGTATGTCTCAGAGCAGGTGGAGAGCAAAATTGCAGGGTCAATCAACATTAAAGACGGCCCTGCATAGAAGTCAATCCCTGACTGTGTATAAGGTATCAGTAACGCTGTATTGCATTTAATAATTCTAAGTCTATAATGTGCACGGATCTAAAGTCTGATCCATTATTTCCACCAGAGAGAGAGAGAGGAATGCGTCTGTCCTTTATACACTTATTAAAACCGTATACGACATTGGTGATCGCGACACCGCCGTCACCCCCCCTCCCCCCCTCGACTCTCAGGTCCGCGCTCTATATAGGGGGCCGCTACAAAACTGATAGATTTCTGACGACCTTTTCTTCCACAGCGGGGACACTAAAGGTTAAGGAAAGTGTGAAAGTAACTTAATATACATGAAGAAAAAAACAATTCTCCAAATTGGCGTCCTTTAAGGGCATAATGAAGTGCTCATTATAAGTGGAGATATTAAATGATTGGTGATCCTGTAATGATGGTGGAGACGTTGCGGTGAAGTGAAAGGTTATATGAAACGCGTCGGTTCCTATGGACAATGTACATTCCTTGTGAGCAATCAGCGATACACGGCACATAGAAAAACATTTGTTTCTGTTCCTTTTTTTTTTTTTGTAGTTTACAGAATTTATACTATTCATTCACATAGCAATGATGTTCTAAAGAGCTTCTCTCTGCTAGTCATGTCTGTTCCCGCCCCTGAGGAGCTTACAAGCTAAAGCAAACCGCTCATCCTCCTCCTTCTAGCAGCCTCTATCAATTTGTATGTTTTTTTTTTGTCTGAGGCAGGTATCTGTTGTGAGCAGGGGCGGGCGGTCTATTGGGGGGGGCAGGGACGCCACCCCCCTAGTTTGCATGCGAGATGCATGCGGGGCGTCAGACTCATATGTTTGTATGAGTTTTTTTTTTCTTCAAAGGACATGATTAGGAGGCTTGAAAAAGTTGGGCTCGGGGGCAGGGCCGATCCTAGGCAGGGTGCGCAGGGTGCTTTGCACTCAGGCACCTGCAGAGGTGGGGGCGCCGATGTGTATACACACACGAAAGTGCCTCAAAGAAGCTACTTGCAGGAAAAATGTTGACATCCCGCAAGCGCATCGCTCCAGTGTGAAAGCA
>CM056059.1:322483037-322508037 GCA_029574335.1 Rana kukunoris | reverse complement strand
GCTCTGCCATTATGAGGGGTTCCCACCATCCCTGTACTGAGTTCCTGGGTCTGTACACCTGCTGTGCCCATTATGAGGGGTTCCCACTATCCCTGTGCTGATTTCCCGGGTCTGTACACCCGCTGTGCCCATTATGAGGGGTTCTCACCATCCCTGTGCTGATTTCCTGGGTCTGTACACCCGCTGTGCCCATTATGAGGGGTTCCCACCATCCCTGTACTGAGTTCCTGGGTCTGTACACCCACTGTATACAGGTTGAGCTCTAGTGTGAGCAACACTGTTGTTCAGTCAGTGAGTGAGTGAGGTAGGAGGACTAGCAGCAGGAGTTACAAGCGGCGCTCGTTCCTAGGAGTAGGAACGGGTGAGTCATAGCTCCAGGCAGGCGTAGCAGGTAGTCAGACAGGCAGGGTTCTTCCTAGCCCAGCCCTCCCCTTGCTCCAGCTCCAGCCTGCTTCTGTACCTTGCCTCCCCTCCAGCTTCCAGCTTCCAGTTCCAGCCTCTCTCCAGCATTCCTCCCCTCCTTTGGAAGGTAAGCGCTACCTGTCTCCCTGGCACTGTGGGCGGCCGTCCTTCTCAGGACAAGCCGCAGCACTCGATCCCAGGAGGCAGACAAGGGCCCCCTCCCCCCGCCACCACCTTGCGGTTATTTCCGCCGTTCCGGGGCTCATTCGGGAGCACCGCGCCAGGCCGTTCTGAATCGCGGGGCCGCGGTCTAGGAAAGACCGCGGCTTCACTCGCGGCCTAACGGCGCGCCGCTCCCCACGTTTTCAGGGTCCTCACCCTGCTCCCAGGCAAACCTCCCCCTTATCCTTGTAGGACAGTTACCCTGCCCTGTTGCTCACCCTTCACCCATTCAGCCCAGATCATTCAGCTCCCCCTGTCAGCCCTCATCCCTGTACAGGCAGCCACCAGGCCAGCAACAAGTTCTCCCTCTCAGCCCTAGCCCCCTCGTCGTCCCAACTCACAGTAGCTTGATCCAGGGGTCAACCGATCGCCTCTTACAGGGGTCAGGAAGGAATTTTTTTCCCTACCGGAGCATATTGGCCGAGCTCTGAAAGGGTTTTTTGCCTTCCTCTGGACCAAGCCAGGAGAGAGGAGCCAGCAAATTCCTCTCCCCACTGCCCCAAACCCCCCCCTCCCCGGTGTAGTGGCGATCATGGTAAGTCGGCAATATTCTGCCGATACCATTTGGAGTTTGAGGCAATGCGCCGCAATACTTCCAGCCATCACCAAAAAGGCCCTAAGAACTGAGCGATTATTGAGAATCGATCATAGATCGACGGTCAGACATTTCAGCCATTTACCCCAACCCAAGCACATATCATGTGCTCTGATCAACACAAGATCGGCAGTAAAACACCGACTAGAAATCTGCGACTTTATTCAACAAAAGGATCTAGACTGCCTTTTTATTACAGAGAGCTGGCTCACAGCCGACTGTAACACCATTCTAGGTGAATTGGTGCCAGAAAAATACCGTATTATAACGGAAAACAGAATAGGGCAAAGAGGAGGCGGCCTGGCGGTGATCCACAAGACTCATCTTACGATCACCAAACCAGTCCGCCAAAACCCTCTTCCATTCATGGAAACCCTTACTCTGCAACTGCAAGCAAACACAAAGGAGACCATCCACATTCTGCTCTGCTATAGGCCGCCAGGCCCAAAATCGCAGCTGCTATCATCATGGACAGATTTCTTCTCCACTTATACCCTCAACAGCAAACATCTTTTGCTGCTCGGGGATTTCAATCTCTGGGCCAACTCCTCACTAGACCCCATTGCCGACGCCTGTATTGACCGCCTAGAAGGATTAGGATTGCAGCAACTAGTATGTGGGCCCACACATACTTCAGGTCACACACTTGATCTTATTTTCAGACAAACTCTGGAAATAAAGATTTGGGAAAATGAAAAGTTGCCATGGACAGACCACCATGCAATTATATTCAGTATTTCCACCATCCCCCCCGCAACAAAAACATCAAATCCAGTGACAACACACTGGACTAGATGCCAGAAGAAGCTCCACTCGGAACTCTTCAAAACGACTTTAAGGAAAAAAATAGAAACAACTCAGCCGCATCAAACGGCCGTTGAAACTCTGGAAGCCATTAACTCGGCTATGCTACAGTCAGCTGACTTGGTAGCGCCGAAACGAAGTACCCGCATCCGGAAAAACAACCGCAGTTGGTTTAACAACCAGCTGTCGTTACTGAAGCAAGAACGCAGAAGGGCAGAATCTGCCTGGAAAAGATGTTCCTCAGAGCTAAACCTATCCATCTACAAGGCAGCGACAAGAAAATACCACAAAGGAATTTTCCAAGCCAAGAAAAATTATTTTTCGGAGGCTATCAACGGCGCCCTAAACCGCCCCCGCGAACTCTTCAAGATGGTCACCCAGACCATGGATCCAGAATGCATCAAAGCCCCCAGTTCGGATACACAAGAATTTTGCAATGAACTATCGGATTACTTCATTAATAAAATCGAGGCAATCCGTGAAAGCATTCAGCAAAACAATTCCCCCCTCAGCCCCCCCTGCAGCCTCTCACACAGCACCCATAGTAATTCTCCTATATCAGGTAAGTTTACCCTAGAACCCATCTCCATCGAGACCACTAAGAATGTCATTTGTACTCTGCGAAATAGCACATCGCCGAATGACATTATCCCCACAAAACTGCTGAAGGAATGCGCCGACATCCTGGCTCCTCCCATCACGCAGTTTATCAACCAGTCTTTTCTGGAGGGCAAAGTGCCCACACAGTTGAAAGAGGGTGTAATCCAACCCATCCTGAAGAAACCCTCCCTGGACCCCAAGAACCCACTCCACCGCCGTCCCATAACAACCCTCAACGTACTTTCCAAGATAATGGAGAAAGTAGTGGTACAACAGCTGCAACAGCATCTAGATACCTACAAGCTACTTGACCCATTACAATCAGGCTTCCGCCCCGGACACGGGACGGAAACAGCATTGCTGAAAGTATGGGACGATGTTCTCAAGGCCGCAGACGAAGGAGAATCTTGTCTTCTAGTTCTGTTGGACCTAAGTGCAGCTTTTGACACTGTAGACCACAAACTGTTACTGACTCGGCTTGCTGAAGTAGCCAGAGTCGCAGAAGGCGATTTATCTTGGTTCTCCTCTTTTCTGGAAAACCGATCGCAAACAGTAAAGTTAGGACCTTTTACGTCAGAAAAACGCACAGTAACATGCGGAGTCCCTCAAGGATCGCCTCTGTCACCAGTGCTGTTTAACATCTATCTTCGTCCTCTTTTTGAGATTATCAGCAGCAAAAAACTGCTCTATCACTCATACGCAGACGACACACAATTGTACTTCCGCATCTGCAATAGACAGGATCACCACCTCAATTTAGAGACTTGCCTCTCCTTGATAGAGGATTGGATGACAAAGAGTCATCTTAAACTCAATGGAGCGAAAACAGAACTTCTCCTGTTTCACGCCAAGCGTAGGAATCAACCTTCAACAGCGTGGACCCCCTCGCCCATTCTGGGCAAGTTCATCACCCCTAGCGCCAAAGTCAAAAGCCTAGGGGTCATTTTTGACTCCTTTATGACAATGGACGCACAAATAGGGTCAGTAGTCAGTGGATCTCACCATCTACTGCGCCTACTACGCAGACTCACTCCGTTCATCCCTAAAGAAGATTTAGCGGTCGTGGTGGGAGCTATTGTAAACTCCAGACTGGATTATGCAAATGCCCTTTACCTCGGCCTCCCCAAGTACCAAATCGCTCGTCTGCAAGTCGTTCAGAATACGGCCGCCAGACTTGTGACTGGGAAAAAACCCTGGGAATCCATCTCACCTTCACTGAGAGCCCTTCATTGGCTGCCAGTTAAAGACAGAATTGCTTTCAAAGCTCTCTGTCTTACGCATAGATGTGTCCATGGGAATGCCCCCCTTTATTTATGCGAAATAATAAAAACGCATAATCCCAATCGCGCGCTGCGATCCACGAATCGGAACCTGCTCCAGGTTCCGAAAGCCAACTTCAAGTCCAAAGGAGAAAGAAGATTCGCGGTCCAAGGTCCAAGACTATGGAACGCTTTACCAACCAGCATTCGGTTGGAGGAGAGCCACCTAGCATTTAGGAAAAAGGTCAAGACTTTTCTCTTTTGATATCAAAGGAGACAGGAACAACAAGCGCCCAGAGGCAATTCAGTTCGCATGTGCCGCGCTATACAAGTTTTCATTCATTCATTCATTCATTCACTGTGGCCATTATGAGGGGTTTCCGCCATCCCTGTGCTGAGTTCCTGGGTCTGTACACCCGCTGTGCCGGATGTGGGGCGGCGGCGGTGGCTCGGCAGAGAGCAAAGAACACTTGGGGAAAACTTTGAAGAGTTAAGAGGGTAACACTTTGCACACTTGTTATGGCATGGCAAACGCGCCCTGTGTTCTGCTGGACGCGTTTTTTGGGGGCGGTGGTGGTTGTGGCGGCGGCGGTGGCTCGGCGGTGAGCAAAGAACACTTGGGGAAAACTTTGAAGAGTTGAAAAGGAAACACTTTGCACACTTGTTATGGCATCGCAAATGCCTCCTGCTGGACACATTTTTGGGCGTCGGTGGCTGCAGTGGTGGTTTTGGTGGTGGCGGATGTGGGGCGGCGGCTCGGCGAAGAGCAAAGAACATTTGGGGAAAACTTTGAAGAGTTGAGAAGGAAATGCTTTGCGCACTTGTTATGGCATCGCAAACACGTTTCACGTTCTGCCGGCCGTGTTTCCTGGCATCGGTTGCGTCGGTGGCGGCGATGGCGGTGGGTGTGGGTGCGGTTGTGGCGGCGTCAGCAGCTGGGTGTGGTTGTGGCGGCGACGGCGGCGGCACGACGGGGAGCAAAGAGCACTTGGGGAAAGCTTTGAGAAGAAAACACTTTGCGAACTTGTTATGGCATCGCAAAAGCGCCCGCATTCTGCTGGGCGTGTTTTTTTGGCGTCGGTGGCGGCGATGGTGGTGGTGGCGGTGGTTGTGGTGGCGGTGGCTCGGTGGAGAGCAAAGAACACTTGGGGAAAACTTTGAGAAGAAAACACTTTGCGAACTTGTTATGGCATCGCAAAAGCGCCCGCATTCTGCTGGGCGTGTTTTTTTGGCGTCGGTGGCGGCGATGGTGGCGGTGGTTGTGGTGGCGGTGGCTCGGCGGAGAGCAAAGAACACTTGGGGAAAACTTTGAAAGGTTGAGAAGGAAACACTTTGCTCACTTATGTGCCAACTTACGCATCCTGCGTTCTGCCAGCCACGTTTTTTGGGGTCGGTGGTGGCGGCTGCGGTGGTTGTGGTGGCGGTGGCAGTGGCTCGGCGGAAAGCAAAGAACACTTGGGAAAAACTTTGAAGGGTTAAAAGGGTAATACTTGTTATGGCATGGCAAACGCGCCCTGCTGGATGCGTCTTTTGGTGGCTTTGGCAGGCGGTGGCGGCGGCGACGGTTGTGGTGGTTGTGGCGGCGGCGGTGGCTCGACGGATAGCAAAGAACACTTGGGGAAAACTTTGAAGGGTTAAGAGGGTAACACTTGTTATGGCATGGCAAACGCGCCCTGCTGCACGCGTTTTTTTTTTGCGGCGGTGGCAGTCGGTGGCAGCGGCGGCGGTTGTGGTGGTTGTGGCGGCGGTGGCGGTGGTTGTGGTGGCGGTGGCTCGGTGGAGAGCAAAGAGCACTTGGGGAAAGCTTTGAGAAGAAAACACTTTGCGAACTTGTTATGGCATCGCAAAAGCGCCCGCATTCTGCTGGGCGGGTTTTTTTGGCGTCGGTGGCGGCGATGGTGGCGGTGGTTGTGGTGGCGGTGGCACGGCGGAGAGCAAAGAACACTTGGGGAAAACTTTGAAAGGTTGAGAAGGAAACACTTTGCTCACTTATGTGCCAACTTACGCATCCTGCGTTCTGCCAGCCACTTATTTTTGGCATCGGTGGTGGCGGCTGCGGTGGTTGTGGTGGCGGTGGCAGTGGCTCGGCGGAAAGCAAAGAACACTTGGGGAAAACTTTGAAGGGTTAAAAGGGTAACACTTGTTATGGCATGGCAAACGCGCCCTGCTGGATGCGTCTTTTGGTGGCGGTGGCAGGCGGTGGCAGGCGGTGGCAGCGGCGACGGTTGTGGTGGTTGTGGCGGCGGCGGTGGCTCGACGGAGAGCAAAAAACACTTGGGGAAAACTTTGAAGGGTTAAGAGGGTAACACTTGTTATGGCATGGCAAACGCGCCCTGCTGGATGCGTCTTTTGGTGGCGGTGGCAGGCGGTGGCAGGCGGTGGCGGCGGCGACGGTTGTGGTGGTTGTGGCGGCGGCGGTGGCTCGACGGAGAGCAAAGAACACTTGGGGAAAACTTTGAAGGGTTAAAAGGGTAACACTTGTTATGGCATGGCAAACGCGCCCTGCTGGATGCGTCTTTTGGTGGCGGTGGCAGGCGGTGGCAGGAGGTGGCGGCGGTGGCGGCGGCGACGGTTGTGGTGGTTTGTGGCGGCGGCGGTGGCTCGACGGAGAGCAAAAAACACTTGGGGAAAACTTTGAAGGGTTAAGAGGGTAACACTTGTTATGGCATGGCAAACGCGCCCTGCTGCACGCTTTTTTTGGCGGCGGTGGCAGCGGTGGCGGCGGCGGCAGTTGTGGCGGCGGCGGTGGCTCGACGGAGAGCAAAGAACACTTGGGGAAAACTTTGAAGAGTTGAGAAGGAAACACTTTGCGCACTTGTATCGGTTTACAGAAGAACATGTGCTTTGTGTCACGGCCCCGGATTTTACTTTTTGTCTTTTATTTGCCAGAAAAGACGGATTTGAGTCGTCGGTTTATTTATACAGACAAAGGGCGGCGGGGAGGAGGAGGAGGAGGAGGAGGGGAGCCGCTGCTCCTCGCTCACATCCCTCTGCATTCCTTCAAAGGGGTCGCCGGGTCTCCATAGCCCGGGCTCCACCACCGGCCTCCTGCAGAACAGCAGCAGCTCAACGATCGTCTTCAACAAAAATCCGAAAACCCTCCCGGACGCACGCGGGACGCACAACTCAACACTCAACACAGGCGTTTGGCGTTTTCCTTCCAGCCTGTAAACGCACCTCAATGTTGGCCTTGGCGTATTAAAAGAGGAGCGTTTAGAGGCGAGAAAAAAAAAAAGCATCACCCCAAAAATAAAAAGTGAACGAGCCCGCATGCAAACGCGCCGAAGCGCTAGGCGTGTTTAGCGCTTGATCGTTTAATCATTCCATTGGCCGGAAAAAAAAAAATTCTGCCCAATGGAATCAATGAACGTGACTGATGCGCCTAAACGAGTATAAACCCACCTAAATGCACGGACATGTGAAAGAGAGATGAGCTCATCAATCGGTTTCTACTCCCACCCCCACTCCAACAAAGAAAAACAAAAGCATTGTAAACAAATAACAATTTTTTTTTTTAAATAACAAAAATATTTTTTTTAAATTATAAAAAATTTTTTTTAAAAAATTTAAAAAAAAAATTGTAAAAAATAATAAAAATAAAATAAAATGAAAATAAAATGAAAATAAAAATAAATAAAAACTACTAACACATGTGTCACTGTCACATGAGATTAAAAAAAGTTACATTTTTTTAAAATTATAAAAAAAAATTGTAAAAAATATTAAAAAATAAAAAATTGTAAAAAATAATGAAAAATAAATAAAATGAAAATAAAATAAAATAAAATGAAAATTGAAATGAAAATGAAAAATAAAAAAAACTACTAACACATGTGTCACCGTCACATGAGATTAAAAAAAGGTAAATTGTAAAAAAAAAAAAAAAAAACACTGACACCGTCCACTTTCTCCCACCCCCAAAAAGAAAGAAGAAAGCATTGTAAACAAATAACAGAAAAAAATAAAATTGTAAAAAACTGTAAAAAAATAATTAAAAATAAAATTGTAAAAGATAAAATTGTAAAAAAATAAAATTGTACTCCTGTGCTGTCCCCCATTGTGCTCCTGTGCTGTCCCCCCATTGTGCTCATGTGCTGTCCCCCCATTGTGCTCCTGTGCTGTCCCCCCATTGTGCCACTGTGCTGTCCCCCCATTGTGCTCCTGTGCTGTGCCCCCATTGTGCTCCTGTGCTGTCCCCCCATTGTGCCACTGTGCTGTCCCCCCATTGTGCTCCTGTGCTGAACCCCCATTGTGCTCCTGTGCTGTCCCCCCATTGTGCTCCTGTGCTGTCCCCCCATTGTGCTCCTGTGCTGTCCCCCCCCATTGTGCTCCTGTGCTGTCTCCCTATTGTGCTCCTGTGCTGTCCCCCCATTGTGCTCCTGTGCTGTCCCCCCATTGTGCTCCTGTGCTGTCCCCCCATTGTGCTCCTGTGCTGTCCCCCCATTGTGCTCCTGTGCTGTCCCCCCATTGTGCTCCTGTGCTGTCCCCCCCCCCCCATTGTGCTCCTGTGCTGTCTCCCTATTGTGCTCCTGTGCCCCCCCCATTGTGCTCCTGTGCTGTCCCCCCCATTGTGCTCCTGTGCTGTCCCCCCATTGTGCTCCTGTGCTGTCCCCCATTGTGCTCTGTGCTGTCCCCCCATTGTGCTCCTGTGCTGTCTCCCATTGTGCTCCTGTGCTGTCCTCTATTGTGCTCCTGTGCTGCCCCCCCCCATTGTGCTCCTGCACTGTCCCCCCATTGTGCTCCTGTGCTGTCCCCCATTGTGCTCCTGTGCTGTCCCCCATTGTGCTCCTGTGCTGCCCCCCCCATTGTGCTCCTGTGCTGTCTCCCATTGTGCTCCTGTGCTGTCCCCCATTGTGCTCCTGTGCTGTCCCCCCATTGTGCTCATGTGCTGTCCCCCATTGTGCTCCTGTGCTGTCCCCCCATTGTGCCACTGTGCTGTCCCCCCATTGTGCTCCTGTGCTGTGCCCCCATTGTGCTCCTGTGCTGTCCCCCCATTGTGCCACTGTGCTGTCCCCCCATTGTGCTCCTGTGCTGAACCCCCATTGTGCTCCTGTGCTGTCCCCCCATTGTGCTCCTGTGCTGTCCCCCCATTGTGCTCCTGTGCTGTCCCCCCATTGTGCTCCTGTGCTGTCTCCCTATTGTGCTCCTGTGCTGTCCCCCCATTGTGCTCCTGTGCTGTCCCCCCATTGTGCTCCTGTGCTGTCCCCCCATTGTGCTCCTGTGCTGTCCCCCCATTGTGCTCCTGTGCTGTCCCCCCTTGTGCTCCTGTGCTGTCCCCCCCCCATTGTGCTCCTGTGCTGTCTCCCTATTGTGCTCCTGTGCCCCCCCCCATTGTGCTCCTGTGCTGTCCCCCCCATTGTGCTCCTGTGCTGTCCCCCCATTGTGCTCCTGTGCTGTCCCCCCATTGTGCTCCTGCGCTGTCCCCCCATTGTGCTCCTGTGCTGTCTCCCATTGTGCTCCTGTGCTGTCCTCTATTGTGCTCCTGTGCTGCCCCCCCCCCCATTGTGCTCCTGCACTGTCCCCCATTGTGCTCCTGTGCTGTCCCCCATTGTGCTCCTGTGCTGTCCCCCATTGTGCTCCTGTGCTGCCCCCCCCATTGTGCTCCTGTGCTGTCTCCCATTGTGCTCCTGTGCTGTCCCCTATTGTGCTCCTGTGCCCCCCCATTGTGCTCCTGCACTGCCCCCCATTGTGCTCCTGTGTTGTCCCCCATTGTGCTCCTGTGCTGTCCCCCATTGTGCTCCTGTGCTGTCCCCCCCCCCATTGTGCTCCTGTGCTGTCTCCCATTGTGCTCCTGTGCTGTCTCCCATTGTGCTCCTGTGCTGTCCCCCATTGTGCTCCTGTGCTGTCCCCCCCCCATTGTGCTCCTGTGCTGTCTCCCATTGTGCTCCTGTGCTGCCCCCCCCTCATTGTGCTCCTGTGCTGTCTCCCATTGTGCTCCTGCACTGTCCCCTATTGTGCTCCTGTGCTGCCCCCCCCCATTGTGCTCCTGCACTGTCCCCCATTGTGCTCCTGTGCTGTCCCCCATTGTGCTCATGTGCTGTCCCCCATTGTTCTCCTGTGCTGTCCCCCCATTGTGCTCCTGTGCTGCCCCCCCATTGTACTCCTGTGTTGTACTTGAGCCGGCACACACTGTGCAGCCATGGTCCCCCCTGGTCATCATCAAGATGCCCCAAGACCCGTCACGGTTCTCATCGCCTATACAGGGAAGCTCGTTCCGATGCACCACTTTTTTGGGGGGGGAGGGGGAAGAGTTTCGTAAAATTGAAATACCATCCCGAATAATGAACTTATCTGGAAAATTCTTCTGAAAAGCTTGGTTAATGAGCAGCACATTAGCCTGTGTGGAGTCATTGAGAGCCCAAGGTAATTAACATTTAAGAGAAGGGGCCTAAGCAAGCCGCCGACGCGCTCCGCAATTAAAGAGCGCAGTTCATCAAAGATTCCGCGCTAATTGTTCATTAATATATATTATTTTGTCTGTTAATGTGGAGACTTTTTTTTTTTTCTTTTTTGAGTGTTTCCAAACAAAGGAGCCGATCCTCGCGTTAAACGTAAAGATTTAGCGGTCGTCTCGCCGCTGTAATATTAGGGGGCATGTTTATAGGAATATTCTAATTACCGCGTGCGTTTATACCGCGGCCTCATAACACAGCCCCCACCACCCCCCGGTGTACGGAAAAACAGCTCATGCCCCCCCATCCCCCGGAGTATGGAAAAACAGCTCATGCCCCCCCCCCCCCCAATTTTGCCTAAAGGCTGGATTCACGACTGCGCCGCGCAATTTGCCCTACATGTTTAAGCGTTATTGGCGCATTTTTCGTAGGACGGCCCCCTTGACTTTAATAGGATGCTCGTTGCCTGAAGAATGCGCCAAAGAAGCTCATGTGCCAAATGTTGTCCCTGAGCCACTCGCATTTTGGCGACGGCCATTTTGTCACGTAACAAATGCGCCAAAATTGCACCGCGGTTTTGGTGCCATTAAGACATTTTGAAAATTTTGGGCGATTCTGCTGACAGGGTGGCTACGCTACTACATACAGTGGGACCAAGGTAGAGTGGCTATGTTCCTCCATACAGTGGGACCTAGACAGGGTGGCTACACTCCTACATACGTGGGACCAAGACAGTGGCTATGTTTCTACATACAGTGGGACCTAGCCACCCTGTCTTGGTCCCACTGTATGTAGGAATGTAGCCACCCTGTTTGGTCCCTCTGTATGTATGGTGGCTACTTTTCTCCATACAATGGGACCAAGACAGGGTGGCTACGTTTCTACATTCAGTGGGACCTAGACATGCACCTTGTCTTGGCCCCACTGTATGTAGGAGCGTAGCCACCCTGTCTTGGTCTCACTGTATGTAGAAACGTAGCCACTGTCTTGGTCCCACCATATGTAGGAGCGTAGAGACCCTGTTTGGTCCCAATGTATGTATAGGTGGCTACATTTCTACATACAGTGGGACCAAGACACCCTGTCTTGGTCCCACTGTATATAGGAGCGTAGCCACCCTGTACAGGTCCCACTGTATGTAGGAACATAGCCACTGTCTTGGTCCCACTGTATGTGGGAACGTAGCCACCCTGTCTTGGTCTCACTGTATGTAGAAACGTAGCCACTGTCTTGGTCCCACCATATGTAGGAGCGTAGAGACCCTGTTTGGTCCCAATGTATGTATAGGTGGCTACATTTCTACATACAGTGGGACCAAGACACCCTGTCTTGGTCCCACTGTATATAGGAGCGTAGCCACCCTGTACAGGTCCCACTGTATGTAGGAACATAGCCACTGTCTTGGTCCCACTGTATGTGGGAACGTAGCCACCCTGTCTTGGTCCCACTGTATGTAGGGTGGCTACTTTTCTACATAAAGTTGGACCAAGACAGTGGCTATGTTTCTACATACAGTGGGACCAGGGTAGGGTGGCTATGTTCGTACATACAGTGGGACCAGGACAGGGTGGCTATGCTCCTATATACAGTGGGAACAAGACATGCACCCTGCCTTGGTCTCACTGTATGTAGGATCGTAGCCACCCTGTTTGGTCCCACTGTATGTAGGGTGGCTACTTTTCTACATACAGTGGGACCAAGACAGGGTGGCTACACTCCTAGAGTGGGACCAAAACATGGTGGCTACATTCCTATATACAGTGGAAGCATTGATGGCTGGACATCCCTCCATATAGGTTGATTTGTGTGAGCATGCATATTCAATATATTATGTTATTGTTTGCTATAAACATATTTTTCTTCTGTTTATGAATATATGTGTTATTTTATATAAGATTTCTCTCTTCATTTGTCGGGTTCCTGAAGAAGCCAGACATTTGGTGAAACACGTTGACCTTACAGACAATGGACAAGTGTTCTCCATTTTTTATTGGACTTCCATCATCTCACTCTGTATGTAGGGTTCATTGAGCTCTCAGAGTTATTAAGATACACAGAGGACATCGATCCCCCGATATATATGGGGAGCATATTCATATTTTTATCTTTTTTTTTTTACTATTGTACAATAAAGATGGTGTTTTATGTGTTTCTATTGGTCTCTTGTGCTGTGCCGCTATCGTCTGTTTTAACTGCATATATTTTTTGCTGTTGTTACCTTTTGCTTTTGTATTTCATTTGATAAAGTTCTGTGCTCATGAAGAATAAAATACTGTTTTCACCCCACAGAGGGGGGCTGGGCGCACGTGCACCTCTACCTAGAAATGCTGGATCACGTGGCGCTTTGCTGACTTACCTGTGTTCACCTGTGTCACCTGTGTCTTCACCTGTACTGACTAACCTGTGTACGTAAGATGTATACACTTACCTATTATTACCCCACAGAGGGGGCAGCGTGCACGTGCACCCCTGCCTAGAAATGCTGGATCACGTTAATGCATGTGATCACGTGGCGCTTTGCTGACTTACCTGTGTCACCTGTGTCTTCACCTGTGCTGACTAACCTGTGTATAAAAGATGTATACACTTTCCTATTTTCACACCACAGAGGGGCTGGTGTGCGCACACGTGCACCCCTACCTAGAAATGCTGGATCACGTTAATGCATGTGATCACGTGGCGCTTTGCTGACTTACCTGTGTCACCTGTGTCACCTGCCTATTCACCTGTACTGACTAACCTGTGTATGAAAGATGTATACACTTACCTATTTTCACACCAGAGGGGCTGGTGTGCGTGCACGTGCACCCCTACCTAGAAATGCTGGATCACGTTAATGCATGTGATCACGTGGCGCTCTGCTGACTTACCTGTGTTCACCTGTGTCACCTGCCTATTCACCTGTACTGACTAACCTGTGTACGTAAGATGTATACACTTACCTATTATTACCCCACAGAGGGGGCAGCGTGCACGTGCACACCTGCCTAGAAATGCTGGATCACGTTAATGCATGTGATCACGTGGCGCTTTGCTGACTTACCTGTGTTCACCTGTGTCACCTGCGTATTCACCTGTACTGACTAACCTGTGTATGAAAGATGTATACACTTACCTATTATCACACCACAGAGGGGGCAGCGTGCACCCCTGCCTAAAAATGCTGGATCACGTTAATGCACGTGATCACGTGGCGCTTTGCTGACTTACCTGTGTTCACCTGTGTCACCTGTGTCTTCACCTGTGCTGACTAACCTGTGTATGAAAGATATATACTCGTACCTATTTTCACACTACAGGTAGGGCGGCGCACGCATGCGCACCCTCTAACTGGAAATGCCAGATCACGTACATGTACGAGATCCGGCACAGTGGAGCCGCCCTGCCGCAGTAAAAACCAAGTGCTAAGCATTTGGAGCTTTGCTAACTTACCTGTGTCTTCACCTGTACTGACTAACCTGTGTATGAAAGATGTATACACTTACCTATTATCACACCACAGAGGGGGCGGCGTGCACGTGCACCCCTACCTGAAAATGCCGGATCAAGCACATGCACGTGATCACGTGGCGCTTTTCTGACTTACCTGTATTCACCTGTGTCTTCACCTGTACCGCCTAACCTGTGTATGAAAGATGTATACACTTACCTATTATCACACCACAGAGGGGGCAGCGTGCACGTGCACCCCTACCTAGAAATGCCGGATCAAGCACATGCACGTGATCACGTGGCGCTTTTCTGACTTACCTGTATTTACCCGTGTCTTCACCTGTACCGCCTAACCTGGGTAAGAAAGATGTATACACCTATTATCACCCCACAGGGGGGCGTCGCTACCTAAAAATGCCGAATCACGTACATGTACGGATTTTTCGTGCAGCTGCAGTAATAAGGCAGTGGGCGGGCCGCAAGTGGGTCACGTGGGATGGCACTACGCTTCTACTCTCCACCAGGGGGCCCATGCGACAACACAGAATCACAATTTGGAGACAAGGACTAAACGTTGTCACCCCGTAACAGGAAGTGCCTGAATAGGAACATTTATGGCAGGATCCCATGGGATTATTTTAATCAAAGCTGCTGATTTATTTATTTTAAAAAGTTTAAAATTGCAAAAAACATGTTATAGCTTATTAGTAGCAGAATGGGTGACAGTATAATATCCGGGAGCCTCATCCCTACTGAACTGAGAATGACAGTAACAGGATGATTGGGATTATAGTGGTGCCCACAATGAGAAAAAAGATACATTTTAGTAAAATAGAAAGTTTATTCATATAAAATTAAAACAAATACATTCACATTAATGAGTCATTGGTGTCCTTGTACAGAAAGTGATCAGCCCCAACGTGTTTCGCCAACACTGGCTTCTTCAGGACATTTCTAAGGATCACCAATTTTCCATAGAGCTCTAATAAAGATAAGATCATATACATAATCAATAGTTATTTATAACATCACAAATAACTTGTCCTAAAACTTTTGTTCATTCTGTCCATTCCCTTCATAAACTCACCCAGAGAGAGACATCTGTTGTAGCTTATACAAGATATCGGGTTTGCATCTACTTTAACCACTTAAGGACCCCTTCACGCCGATATACGTTGGTAGAATCGCACGGCTGGGCACAAGCACGTACCTGTACGTGTCTCTTTAAGGCCAGCCGTGGGGTCGCGAGCGCGCCGGCGGCGCGCTCGCGACCCCACGGCTGGGCCTTAAAGAGACACGTACAGGTACGTGCTTGTGCCCAGCAGGGCCATTCTACCAACGTACTGTATATACCTGGTCCGAAGCTCCCCGGACTCGATCGCCGCCGGTGTCCCGTGATCGGTCACCGGAGCTGAAGAACGGGGAGAGGTGAGTGTAAACACACCTCCCCCGTTCCTTATTGTGGCAGTGTCAGCGATCGTCTGTTCCCTGATATCGGAAACAACGATCAGTGATGTCACACCTACAGCCACGCCCCCTACAGTTAGAAACACATATGAGGTCACACTTAACCCCTACAGCGCCCCCCAGTGGTTAACTCCCAAACTGCCATTGTCATTTTCACAGTAATCAGTGCATTTCTATAGCACTTTTCGCTGTGAAAATGATAATGGTCCCAAAAATGTGTCAAAAGTGTCCGGCGTGTCCGCCATAATGTCGCAGTCACGAAAAAAATCGATGATCGCCACCATTAGTAGTAACAAAAAAAAAATATTAATAAAAATGCAATAAAACTATCCCCTATTTTGTAAACGCTATAAATTTTGCGCAAATCAATTGATAAACGCTTATTGCGATTTTTTTTTTTCTTAACCAAAAATAGGTAGAGGAATACGTATCGGCCTAAACTGAGGGAAATATTTTTTTTATATATTTTTGGAAATATTTATTATAGCAAAAAGTAAAAAATATAGTTTTTTTTTAAATTGTCGCTCGATTTTCATTTATAGAGCAAAAAAATAAAAACCGCAGAGGTGATCAAATACCACCAAAAGAAAGCTCTATTTGTGGGAAAAAAAGGACGCCGATTTTGTTTGGGGGCCACGTCGCACGACCGCGCAATTGTCAGTTAAAGCGACGCAGCGCCGAATCGCAAAAAGGGGCCAGGTCCTTAACCTGCATAATGGTCCGGGTCTTAAGTGGTTAAAAAAAAAAATCACAGAATGTATTTTTAAATAAAGATAAGCGAGGGAGTCTCCCTCATACTAGGCCTGGCACAGTGCTGTCAGTCTAACACGGGAAGCATGCTGACAGGAGGAGAGCAGAGTCAGCAGCTTGGTGGCGTCTTCTTCAGGATGGTGACGCCTCTTCATTTCCCTATCAGCCAATTGGAGGAGAGTCGGTGACCAGGCCGTATAGCTTCACAGCAGTGCAGAAAAGTGACTGTGTTGTCTGGCAGGAGTGCTGTCATCACAGGACCTGCTGAACAGAATTAGAGCTTTTACAGGTAAGCCTAGTTATGCATTGAGCTTTAACAGTTTACATTTCCATACAGGAAGGTAAAAAAAAAAATGGCGGATGGTCAAATGAATGCAAAAAAGTGAAAAAAAGTGCTACATTGTTTTTAAAAGTTCCCGCAAAAGTTCAGAACCGGGCCGTGAAGAGGCGCGCTAATAATCTATTACCCAGACAGAGAAAATCACTCAAAGGACGGTATTTAATGGTCGGACTTTAGAGGCAAGACGGGAATATCAACAAAATATAAATTTATTACAAAAAATACAAAAAAATTTTACAAAAGAAAACCTTATAGGATATATGATATGTAAAATATCCTCTGTGAATCTTCTACGCGTTTCGCCTTTGGGCTTCCTCAGGACGAGCAGAAGAAATTAGCAGTAGAAAAATATATTTCATTGTCTGAAATTAAACATATTATATTAGCATATTGTCAAAAAAAATGTTTTAATAAACCATCCAAATTTCCTCTAAATACTATTATGATTTGCAGCTTGAAGTATTTCGAGGCAACTTGGATGGTTGGCACCCTTTTTGGTACGAACAGAGACTCTCAATACATGTTTATTTTATTGCATTTTAAACCCCTAAAACAGTTTTTTGACAATATGCTCATATAATATGTTTCATTTCAGACAATGAAATATATTTTTCTCCTGCTCGTCCTGAGGAAGCCCAAAGGCGAAACACGTAGACGATGCACAGAGAATATTTTCCATATCATACATCCTATATGGTTTTCTTTTATCGATCTGTGTTGTAAAAATGTTTTTATTTTTTGCAATAAATTTATATTTTTTGATATTCCCGTCTTGCCTCTAAAGTCCGACCATTAATGGAGTAATTTTCTCTGTCTTCCAAATTTACGGATGTGGCAAATGTGAATGCTCCGCCCCCTTGTCCCATTTTTTAATCTATTACCCACTTGCCGCCAAAAATCGCGTACCTGGTACGTCATCGTTGGACTTCAAGTAGTTATACCGCAGCCTTAGGCATCAATCCCGGTACAGTCGAACCTCGGATTGCGAGTAATGCGGCAAACAAGCGTTTCGCAATACGAGCGCTGTGTATTTCTAAAAAATTGTAACTCAGATTGCGAAAAACGAGCAGGATTCGGGCCAAAGCGGTGTGCAGTACCGCGTTTGGCCTGAGTGGGGGGGGGGTGCCGGAGCTGAGCAGAACTGAACGTCGGCAATCGGCGCCGTTCGGAAATGCACGGAAAGGCCCGAGGACCTGACCTCGGCAAATCTCGGGAACGATGTCTTTCCGAGGTTTGCCGAGGTCAGCCGAAGTGTCAGCTATGAGTAAACACTGAAGTTAGTGTGAAACGCGTCAGCTGTCCTAGGTTCCGTTGCTGTGACTTGTAGTGCCTGTTTTCATTTTTTTTTTTTACATTAAAGTTACGTTGGATTGAAGTGCGGCTGTCCTGATCATCTTTTGTTCTTTCTTGTCAGCCGAAGTGTCCTCGGGCCTATTCGGCTGTTTCCGAGGCTCTCTGGCGCCCCCCCACATCTGGCCACATGCGGTATTGCATGCTATTGAAGTCAATGCGGAACAAATTATTTTAGTTTCCATTGACTTCAATGGGCAAACTCGCTTTGATATGCGAGTGCTTTGGATTATGAGCGTTCTCCTGGAACGGATTATGCTCGTAGTCCGAGGTTCCACTGTAAATTCTTTTAGAGCCGGCGGTCGGCTCTCGTGTAATAGCAATGGGAGCGGCTAACTAGCTGCTGGATTGCTATGACTGACAAGCAGCAGGAGAGGACATTCCCCCCCACCTCCTGCCACCTTTCACGGCTCTCTAGCCCCACCCAGGAAACCCAAGCGACTAAGTGGTGCATCCGCTGGCTGGCAGGACAACCGAACAAATCTTTTGATGGGCAGTTTATTATAGTTACCAGGAAGAGATCACTTCCGGTTTATCCGGGTGTCAATGGGGCCATTTTTAAAAAGTCTAAACCACTTAAAAACAATGGGCCAGATTCAGATACAATTACATTGGCGCAGAGTATCAGAGATACACTACGTCGCCGTATTTTACCAGGCTCTACGCCGAATTCTGGTAGATTTTGTCCCTTACGGTACGGCGGCGTAGTGTATTTCTCGTCGCGTAATCGAAATACGCGATTAGGGGGCGTGAAGCATTTAAATTAGGTGCGTCCCCGCGGCGATCGAACTGCGCATGCTCCGTTCAGAAATTTCCCGCCGTGCATTGCGCGAAATAACGTCGATACGTCATTCGTTGTTTGAGTAGCGTCGTTTACGGACATTCCTATTCCCGGACGACTTACGTAAAAAATAAAAAAAGACGTTGACATCCGACGTGGGAACGACGGCCATACTTAACATGGGCTGTCTAATATTAGACCAGCAAAAAGCTGGTATAATTTTACGCAGCAAAAAGATGACTAAAGATGGCGTAAGAGATTGCGATTGACGTTCGTAACTTCGTGGATCCTCTGCAAAAGCTCATTTGCATACCCCGACGCGGAAAACGACGGGAACTCCACCCAGCGGCCGCAAATTTATTGCAGCGTAGATCCGAAGGCGTACGAACATGTAAGCCAGTCGAATTGAAGCCCGAAGCCGTCTATTCATGGTTTGAGGATTCAGAGTAGTGAAAAAATGCGCGTAATTTGAAAGTACTCCAGTCTAATGCGAGTTAGACAGGAGTAAGGGCTCTGTGAATCTGGCCCAATGATTTTTTTTTTTTTTAATGCTTTGAAATGCAGAGACGTCATTTCTGACGAAACACGTAGGGGGAGCTATGCGTCTGCATTTCAATGCATTAAAAAAAAATAGTTTTTGGGTGGTTTAGACTTTTTTGAAAATGGCGCCATTGACACCCGGATCCCTCCATAAAGAGTACCTGTCATGTGCCTATTGCTGACACAAGGATGTTAACAGGTGATAAAAAAAAGGAATGAAATTAAAGGAAAGATAAAAATATCAAATAAATGAATAATTAAAAATGTAAAGTGCCTTCCCCCCCCCCCCCCCCATGCTAGAGCGCAAAGGGGAGTGCGCACGCAAACAGCGATCGCCCCACACATGTGAGGTATCGCCGCGAACGTCAGATCAGGGGCAGTAATTCTAGCATCACGCCTCCTCTGTACATCTAAAGAGGTGACCTGTAAAGGCTTTTAAAACATCACCTATGGACAGTAACATTTACTCTGTTTGTCACTGATGTGCGGTGGTGCGCAATGTTAAAGCGTGACATGCTTGGTATCGATTTACTCGCCGTAAAAAATAAGTTATGTGTTGTGTTTTAAATTTTTTGCATTAACCACTTGAGCCCCTGGCCATTGTCAAAAGACGGCCTCACGATGGCTCCGAAAATCCAACAGGACGTCATATGACGTCCTGGATTCCTCCGGCCACTGGGGGGCACGCGAGCATGCCGGCGGCGGCACGCACGCTCCCGGCGGCGGCACACGTCCCCGAGATGCCGATGCGCGTGCCTGGCCGGTTGCGATGTCCGCCAGGTAGACGCGATCGACAATAACAGAGCAGGGACGTGGAGCTCTGTGTGTAAACACAGAGCTCCACGTCCTGTCAGGGAGAGAGGAGACCGATCTGTGTCCCTTGTACATAGGGACACAGCATCGGTCACCTCCCCCAGTCACCCCCCCCTCCCCCCACACAGTTAGAGCACACCCAGGATACACATTTAACCCCTTCCTCACGCCCTAGTGTTAACCCCTTCAATTCCAGCCACATTTATACAGTAATTAGTGCATTTTTATAGCACTGGTCGCTGTATAAATGTGAATGGCGCCAAAAATGTGTCAAAAGTGTCCGATGTGTCCGCCATAATGTCACAGTCCTAATAAAAATCGCAGATCGCCGCCATTACTAGTAAAAAAATAATAATAAAAAATAATAATATTTCTGTCCCATATTTTGTAGGCGCTATAACTTTTGCGCAAACCAGTCGCTTATTGTGATTTTTTTTTTTTTTTTTTTTTTTTACCAAAAATATGTAGAAGAAATACAAATCCGCCTAAACTGAGGAAAAAAAAGTTTTTTTTTTTAAAAAAAATTGGGCTATTTATTATAGCAACTAATAAAAAAATATTGAATATTTTTTTCAAAATTGTTGGCTTTTTTGTTTATAGCGCAAAAAATAAAAACCGCAGAGGTGATCGAATACCACCAAAAGAAAGCTCTATTTGTGGGGAAGAAAAGGACGCCAATTTTGTTTGGGAGCCACGTCGCACGACTGCGCAATTGTCAGTTAAGGCGACGCAGCGCCGGTAGCTGAAATTTCACCTGGGCAGGAGGGGGGGGGGGGGTGTATGTGCCCAGTAAGGAAGTGGTTAAAATAAAAAAAAAAGGGAATTTTTCCCCAAAAGTTACATTTGAAAATAAAAAACGATGCGCAAATATCCTGTGACACATGAAAATTGCAAAACCCACCAATTTATTCTCTAGGGTCTCTGCTTTTAAAATATATATATATAGAATGTTTTGGGGGTTCTAAGTCATTTTCTAGGAAAAAAAAAAAAAACCTGATTGTTACAGGTCCAGAAAAAGGCCGGTCTTCAAGTGGTTACAGTTTTAAAAAGCCTTGATTATCACCGACAAAAGGTATAAAGGTGTTTGCAGCAGTGCAGGAATCATCATCAGATATTTAAAAAAAAAAAGAGTATTTTTTCACTGCTAGTTACTCAGCAAGGCGGCAAGAGTAAAAAAAATTAAATAAAAAATAAAATAAAGCATTTTTTATTTTGATTTTATTGTCACGCACAATTTTTGATTCTTCTTTACCTGTGACTAATTCACCATGTTAGGTGCCACGGCGCGCTCAGATGGCACCCGTCAGCAGCAGTGTCCCCTGGAATTTATAACACTGGAGGCACCGGGGTGGCATGGAATGCAATCCTCATTAAGTGAGATTCCCATGTACTGTTTTATGCAGCAGCTGACCAATAAAAAAGCATTGTGTACATGTATGCCATCACCTTATTTAAATGAGGAAATGCGATGAATAATTAATGTCATATATTATGTACGGCCTGTACACTCCTGAGTGTCCCCATAAACCAGCAGCCCAGACACCTGCCTTCTAAGACCACATTATAGGCAATTCATTATTTCCAGGGGGAGGGGAGCAATATCCAATGCTTGATTGTAATTATAACATTTAAATATTTTATTATGTACAACAAATAGGATTAATTCTTAATAGAGAGGACGTGTCTATATTAAAGGGGGGGAGGGGGGGGTTCTCTATGCAGCAATTAAATCACAATTTAAGAGACATTAGTCTTTAGAAATGATGTGGTCTGTAATTTAAAGACATTGTAAATCTTTAAAAAGATATAATGTAATTTTTTTTATTCTTGAGAAAATATTGATCTTTGTCATCAAAAGGGGATGTTCAAAGTATATTATACATTATTATTTTTATTATTAAAATTATATTATTTTATACATATACTGTAATTGTATTATTATTTTTTATGGTTTATGTGTATATATATATATATATATATATATATATATATATATATATATATATATATAATATATATATATATATGCGGTTTCCGCCTTTTTTCTGCTAGGCCAAACTTAACTATGGTTTAATACGAGGAGGAACATTAAGCATTGAATCAAGCTCAATATATGTATATATTTTTTTATAACCTAAACCCTTAAAAAATAGGTATATGTATATTATTCCTAGTATTTAATATTATATTTTTAATGTATTTTTTATTTATTTTTAAAATATTTATTATTTTTATTATATATATATATATATATATATTATTATATATATATATATATATATATATATATATATATATATATATAATTTCTATTATTTAATATAATATTTTTAAATATATTATTTATAAAAAATATCTTAATTATCATTTTTATTGTTTATTTGTGTAATATACATTTCCACCTTTTTTCTGCTAGGCCAAACTTAACTATGGTTTAATACGAGGAGGAATATTAAGCGTTGAATCAAGCTCAATATATGTATATATTTAATAAGCTAGTCCCTTAAAAAATAGGTATATATATTATTTCTATTATTTAATATTATATTTTTAATATATTACTTATTTATTTTTAAATACTTACCATTTTTATGTTATATATATAGATATATATATAGATATCAATATATATATCAATATATATATATATATATATATATATATATATATATATATATATATATATATATATATATATATATATATATATATATTTATATATATAGATAGATATATATATATATATATATATATATATATATATATATATATATATATATATATATATATATATATATATATATATATAGGGAGAGAGATTTATATATATATATTATATATTAATAATTTATTTTTAAAATATTTATCATTTTTATTACCAATATATATCTATAGATATTTATATATATAGATATATCTATATATCTATAGATATATCTATAGATATATATATAGATATATATATATATATATATATATATATATATAGATATATCTATAGATATATATCTAATATGAGGAGGAATATTAAGCATCGAATCAAGCTCAATATATATATATATATATATATATATATTTTATAACCTAAACCCTTAAAAATAGGTATATATATTATTTATAATTAATATTATATTTTTTTATATATTATTTATTTTATGTTTTATTGTTTATCATTTTTATTATATACAGTATATATATATATAGCTATAAACCTAAACACTGGAAAAAATGGGGGTTTCCCCCTTTTTTCTGCTAGGCCAAACTTACCTACGGTCTAATACAAGGAGGAATATTAAGCACCGAATCAAGCTTAATATATGTATATATTTTATAACATAAACTCTTAAAATATATATATATATATATATATATATATATTATATATATATATATATATATATATATATATATATATATATATATATATTGATATGGAAAAATATAATGCGCTACTGTGAGTAAACAATAGTGAAAAAACTAGATAGCAACCACAGATCTGAGGCAGCTCAATATATATATATATATATAAAATCTCTATTATTTAATTATTATTATTTATTTATTTTCTTTAATATGTATCATTTTTAATATATATATATATATATATATATATATAGGGTTTTACTCTTTTTTTTTTGTTAGGCCGAACTCAACTACTGTATGATCTAATGTGAGGATGAATATTAGGCATCGCATCAAGCGAAATTCCATTTAATTTTTAATTGTCTGAATATCTAAATATCGATCTTGGGTAAATGACGCGATTTAGATCATGCCCCATGAATCCTCTGAATCTCTTACACATTGGACGAGTCTATATTCATAGATAAGGCTAGATCCACAATGTTGCAATTTGATGATTCTTAAAACAATTTGCCCGTCATTAAAAGGTGTAAAAAAAATGAATAGGCAAATTTGGGTAAAATTTTGGAATTGCATTCTAGCTTTAATTTTCAGCAATTAAAAAAAAAATGGTCTTTTTTTATTTTTGAATTAATATTTTTCTGTGATAACGTGCCATACCGGATCTGGAGGAATTTGAAAACCGAATGAAAGTTGGGTATGTGCTGTCCGAATGATAGCAGGTGCAGAGAAACTACATCTACCAGCACCTTGTCTTCTCACCTACTCTACAGGCATGTAGCCGGGTTGTAGCAGGTGGCTGATGGATCTTTTTCCAAAGTGGCGTCCTTTCTCTATCCCCAGCCCCTGGTCCGGGGGAGCCGGGTAATTAAGCAGTAGTGCTATTCTAGGCGCTATAATGCTCCCATTAGCGTTCAGCAGTCAATATTACAGACCGGTTGCTAAGTTTACACAAAGTAGACTTGCCAATTAGGCCGCTTAATTATGCCTTTGTGTTCTGCATCATCGCTATTGAGATAACTGGGGCTCTCTGCCTGGCCCCCCGCCCCCATAGCACCGGGATAATTTGAGAGGTGGTCGTCACTTACACTCATTATGACAGCCAGGAAATGGCGATTCGCTGCAGCTTAGCTTTTCATTTTTTATTTTATTTTTTGGTGTTTTTTTTTTATTTTTATCCATTACACAACAAATAAAGCGATATGAGGCAGGTATCGGTCTTAAGGGTATTAACCCTTTAAATAGAAGAATTGGCATTGGGTACTGAGCCACGGAGTGCTAAATATTTAACCTGAGAGTCCTCTAGTGAGTGTTTAGGGGTAGTAAACCCATATATGTGTGTGATATATATCTATAGATATATAGATTTATATACATATATATCTATCTATATCTATATCTATATATATATATATATATATATATATATATATGTATATATATAGATAGATAGATATTTATGTATCTATATATATATATAGATAGATATCTATTTATCTATATATGGATATATAGATATATATACATGTAGCTTTTAAAAGAAAAAAATATAATAATATGATATATATAATAATATATAAATATCTATCTATCTATCTATCTATCTATCTATCTATCTATCTATCTATCTATCTATCTATACTATATTATATAGTATATATATAATATATATATATATATATATATATATATATATATATAATAACGCTGACTAACCATCAGCTCTGGTATATAAACAAGATGTTCAATTTAAATTAATAATGGATAGACCTCAGACACCTTAAACTCCTCCTATGGTGTCAGTTAAAGCTGTATTATTATTATTATTTTTATTATTATTATTATTATTATTATTATACAGGATTTATATAGTGCCAACAGTTTGCCCTT
>CM056059.1:322460537-322475537 GCA_029574335.1 Rana kukunoris | reverse complement strand
AGTGGCCTGAACTTCACTCCTTAAAAAAAAAAAGGACAAGGCGTGACTATGCTGGGAAGTTGTTGCAGAGGCTGCTTTGACCCACTGCAAGGGTTCAAGCAGAGGACAGGGGTTAAAGGAGCCAGGCTGTAGTAGGGTCTGTAGCTACCGTGGAACTGTCCAAGGACTGTGCTTGAAGGTTGCAACTAATAAAAGTTCAGCATCTACTGGAATTAAGTTGTGAGATGAAGAACTGCAAATCCCAGGCGAACCTTGGGAGTATAAGGAAGACATCAAGTCGTAGAGTTATGCCATAGAAAGCTGTGGAATGCCAAGTCCACCATCTGTTGTGGAACTATGCGCCCCACCATGCACTGCAATTAGGCAAAATAAGAGTTGTCGCAGGCAAAGTTGGGTCTTGTGTGTCTTCAAACCCTTCACCCTGGTTTATGTTTTCAATGGAGAATGGATTTTAGGATTAATAAATGCCGATCAGTTGGAACCATGGTTTATAATATTTAAAAAAAATCAATAGTTTAGGCTTAATATAGGGAAAATAATTTGTGCCGGTAATTTGCCATTCTTAGTGGCCTTTACTGACCCCACTGAATCCCATAACTAGACTGTCATCCATTAGCACAAGCCCATCCCTTGGCCTTTACAGAGGTCAAATGCCAAATTATGGGGCATCTATGACGGGGAACACAGCCCTGCTTGGTAATGTGTCTTTTGCTGTTCCTGCTGTTGTAAATGGCAGATGTGCAATAATTACTTGCTTGTACATGGTTGGCCTGTTCCCCCCACTAACATGCCTGTAAACACAAACATCTGCATTTTCGCACCATGCAATCTTGGCCGCCCCAATCTTGAAAGAAGAATAAATGGTCCGGGTTGTGTTTTTCCGAGATGATTGCTATTGTTTCCTTTAAGATTGCCCCTGGGGGGGTTTGTCTGCTCAGTGCATAAACATGTGTGCTTGACCGACATGGGAGTGCATGTTTATGCACCCACCATCCACCAGAACAATGGTTCTGATTCACAATCCCATGTCTACGGGGGGCCCCTTTTTCATTGATGCCAAGTGTAAACAAGCTGCATGCTTTTGCTTTTTGTATCCTCCGTTGCAACTGTGTGATCTGTCTTATATAAAGTTAATGAGCCATTGTGTTTTGCTAGACATGGGGCAGATAACAGTTAAAGCCACAGGGAGCTCCAGCTGCCTAGGGAACCATGAGCCTCTGTGGGAACCGCAAGTCCCAGGGAGCCCTCATGGTCCCCCCCTGGTTGGTGGTTGTTTCCCAATTCAATTCTTAAAAGTGTGAAAATTTGGCAAAATTTTGGCAAATATTACCACCGACTGGGGGAACCATGAGGGCTTGCTGGGACTCATGGTTCCCACGGATAGCCAGAGGCTTTTATCTGTTTCAGCTCTGGTTGAAGTGACTGGCACCCACACATGCCTATCACGGTGACCTAACAAGGCCGTACATAGACAACGATGACGCAACATGCAATAACCCCCTAGCTACATATCCTATTTCATCAGAGTAGCAAAAGGTAATTGTTGATTGGTTACTACAGGTTACCATTTAGAGTACATTACACTTGACCTTATTTAATGAGCCTCCATGTGTGCAATACCTATTCCCAGGCTTCTTGCAGCCAGTGAGGCTGTAGTGTCTCTGTAGTGTTTTTATTGACATACTACTGTCCTATCCTAGATCCTGGAAAGTGTTGGTCTGTGTCATCTTGTGTCTGTGGCTCTCACATTTTCTACAGCTTGCTCCAATCACTGCTACGATGCCCACCCTTGTAGTATTCTGGAGAGTTCCTAAACAGGCCAGCGAGAGCAAAATGTTGCCAAATTTGCCAGCTAGAGCCAAATTTTGTAAGATTTTGCCAAATTTTGTAAGATTTTGCCAAATCTTCACAATTTTTGAGAATCTAATTGAGAAAAAAAAACACCAACCGCAAAAGGAAACAACAGTCAAAATGATTTTCCAACCTTTTGGGAATTTCTTTCCCTTGCCGGCAGTTGTTTTCAATCACTTTTATCCATGCTAATAGCGTTTTTACAGTGCTTTCGTCACCAAGGACTTTGCAAAATGCAATAAAATGTAAAAAAAAAAAAATCCCCACAAAATTGTACGGGTAAACATAAATGTAGACCATCATTTATCGCTTGTGGCAGGCAGAGTGACGATGTCTACGTGGGTAGAACTTAACGATGGGAAACCAGCGATGATCGTGAAATGGGTAGTGCTAAGGGACGAAACATTTTGATGTCGCCGAGATACTGAGGAATATTAATTGACGATCAGATTCAACGTCAAGGTTGCCACATCACGGAAAGAAAATAGGTGAACTTTGCGCTTTTTGTCGAATGAACCTGTCGGTGGCGGTGGGGCATTGCCCCGGTGGTGCAGACGGTTCCCTTGTGATGTGACAGACCCCAATGTTAAAGTGACAGTCCTTTTCTCTGCATGATGCTACCAAAGCAGACAGGTTGAGTGACAGTCCCCTGCATCAGTATGGGCTTAGTACGTGACAGCTGGCTTAGAAATGCGAGTGACAGCCCTGCTGTTGGAAGCACAAACAGTTAAAGTGACAGTCCTCGTCGCTGCATGCTCTTAGTGACAGCCTGTGTCTGCAAGCCCAGGAATGCAAGTGACAGTCCCTGCTGTTAGGAACAGGAGCATTTAAAGTGACAGCTCCTATGTCTGCCTCCTTACTAAGAGACAGTGGCATTGCACTTAGGGCAGGCATATGTGGCCCGACAGTTGGCAGCGATACGACAGAATTAGGCATCGCATGTGACGATCAGGGGACGATCAGGCCTTGTAGGAGTTAACTGGAGGGAGATTAGGGACACTACATCGGAACTGCTCCATATCTCTTGCAGAGAATTTGCAACACACACTGGAAAATCTCTGCAAGATCACGTTGTCACCTTTTCTATGGATTACAGGGAACAAACCTTCATCCCAACCAATATAGCACAGTCTCTACACTCATGATCCATGATGTAATACCTTCATGGTATTGAAACAATTGCAAGAAAAAATCGTCGTCGTCAACACCATACATGTTGCATTTTTTTTTGCTACATTTTCTCTGATCTCTGCTAAAAATTATGATGATTTTTTGATCATCTCTATACCAGTCGTTAACAACTAGAGTTCCCCCAAAGGTTGGTCCTTAAGCTGCAGCTGATTGACCTCCCCAAAAAATAGTTCCAGGACCAAGGCCACTTGGCAAAGCCAGGAGCATGACACCAATTATCTTTCTTATCTGTCTCTAAGGATGACAATCTTCCTACTGTCTCCTTAATGAATTCCAGGGGTTCCCCAAGACCTTAAATTTATTTCAAGGATTGATTTTTTTTAAGGGTTCCTTCTCGGTAAAGAAAGGAACAATCTTCCTACTGACTCCTTATGAATTTGAGGGGTTCCCGAAGATTTAAAATTAATGTCAAGGGTTCCTTTTGAATAAAAAAGGGAACAATGTTCCTACCTATCTTTACGAACCCTAAGGATCCCCCAAGACGTAAAATGTATTTCAAGGTTCCCTTAATGGTAAAAAAGAACAATCTTCCTACTGACTCCTTATGATTTCCAGCAAGACCTAAAATCAATTTCAATGGTTGCTTTTTGACTCTTAAAGACTCAAGGAGTTGCCCAAGACCTTAAATTCATGTCAAGGGTTCCTTTTTGGGTAAAAAAAGGAATAATTTTCCTACTGACTTCTTATGATTTCCAGCGTTTCCTCAAGACCTAAAATCTATTTCAAGGGTTGCTTTTTAAAAAAAAAAAAATTAACAATCTACCTACTAACTTCTTATAAACTCCAGCGGTTCCCCAAGACCTAAGATCAATTTTAATGGTTCCTTTTTGGGTAAAAAAAGGAATCATTTTCCTGCTGACTTCTTATAAACTCCAGCGCTTCCCCAAGACCTAAAATCAATTTTAAGGGTTCCTTTTTGGGTAAAAAAAGGAAAAATCTTTCTACTGACTCCCTATGAATTCGAAGGAGTTCCCCAAGACCTTAAATCAATTTCAAGGTTTCCTTTCTGGGTAAAAAAAGGAAAAATCTTTCTACTGACTCCTTATGAATTCCAAGGAGTTTCCCGAGACCTTAAATCAATTTCAAGGTTTCCTTTTTGGGTAAAAAAAGGAAAAATCTTTCTACTGACTTCTTATAAACTCCAGCGGTTCCCCAAGACCTAAATCAATTTTAAGGGTTAACAATCTTTCTACTAACTCCTTATGAATTCAAGGAGTTCCCCAAGACCTGAAATTCATTTCAAGGGCTCCTTTTTGGGTAAAAAAGGGAATAATTTTCCTACTGACTCCTTATGCGGTTCCTCAAGACCTGAAATAAATTTCCAGGGTTGCTTTTTGGTTAAAAAAATTAACAATCTACCTACTGACTTCTTATAAACTCCAGCGGTTCCCCAAGACCTAAAATCAATTTTAAGGGTTAACAATCTTTCTACAGACTCCTTATGAATTCAAGGAGTTCCCCAAGACCTGAAATTCATTTCAAGGGTTCCTTTTTGGGAAAAAAAATTACGTTTAGAAAGGCTGATCTACATTTTACCGCAACTGATAAAAAATCAATAAAAATGTTATAAAAAATGACAAATAATTGCCAGCTTCTTGGAAAAACCATTTTTGACAATTTTACGGATACTTGTGGCCTTTGGTGGGTTTCACATATTTGCTTGGTGTTTTGTCTTTGAATAGGCTTAATTCACCAAGAATCCCCTAATTCATCAACGGATCCCTATTTTCAAAAAGTGACAGTCATGGAAAAAAAAAAAAAGAAAAAAAATTAAAGATTTTTATCCTTGCGTTAAAGCATTGCGTCTTGATCGTACGGCTAAAACGTGCACGGCGTGGACTTATTGCAGACATAGTAACGCTGGCTCTAGATAATTAAGGGCGGTCTTTCTTCGGGAAAGACTTATATATGCAGATATTTGGGTAAACATGCGCGCTCGGGAATGTTTGAACGTGCATGCGTTTAACTATGGCGTGACCGAACACCTGCGAAAAAAAAACATTGAACGTGGTGACTGCTCTTTCGCCAAAAGCTGGTCGACCAGAGGTGTCTGGTGCCATCTGCTGGTGCCCACCCAAAGGATTGTCACCCAGGCTCACTAGCTTTTTGGGTAACAATTGTTTCATGACTATTAATACCTGTATTTTTATGCTGCTAGATCTACGTAAAAATGCGCGCAGATCTAAAATGTATTTTTTTTTGCACTGAGCAGACACCCCCCGGCCACGACCTTATTATGGAGCTTAATAGCAATGATTACCTTGGAAATTCATTTATGATAATCAGTTTTTCTTTTGGGATTGGTTGGCCAGGTGTTGCCTGCAGTGGACACAAATGCCGCCTTAGGTATTCTGTTTCTTGAGTGTCCATATGATCATCAAATTCCTAGCCTTAGACAGCTACAGATGGTCCATGTACTTGTGTTGGTCCCTGCGTTTGCAGATTGTTCCCCTGCATGTGCATGCCTTCCGATAGCACTACAGCCCTTGAAGTAGCGTGCCACCGGACACAGTTATAGGGCCTGTAGGCACACAGGGGTTGATTTACTAAAGGCAAATAGACTGTGCACTTTGCAAAGTTGCACTCTGTAGGAGCAGATGCTCCAGAGCTTAGTAAATGAGCAGATGCTCTGATGACTTCCATCGCCCAATCATGTGCAAGCAAAAATGACGCTTTTTTTTTTAATTTCCCTTGCACGTGATTGGGTACTCTTTGCAAAGTGAAGCTTTTCCCTTATCATAGGTGTGTGCGCACAAGGTGTGCTGGATGTGCCCGGGCACACCCTAATCACCCCATGTACATTAACATTATCTGTGTTTGTTCCCCTGCATGTGCATGCAACCGATAGCACTACAGTCCTTGAAGTAGCATGCCACAGGACACAGTTATAGGGCCTGTAGGCACACAGGGGTTGATTTACTAAAGGCAAATAGACTGTGCACTCTGCAAAGTTGCAGTTGCACTCTGTAGGAGCAGATGCTCCAGAGCTTAGTAAATGAGCAGATGCTCTGATGACTTCCATCATCCAATCATGTGCAAGCAAAAATTATGTTTTTTTTTTCCTTGCATGTTATTGGGTATTCTTTGCAAAGTGAAGCTTTTCCCTTATCATAGGTGTGTGCACAGGGTGTGCCTGGGCACACCCTAATCACCCCATGTACATTAACATTATCCAGGTGGGTGGTTTGGGGTCTAAATGCCTCCATTATATTAAAAGCTAGGTTCAACAGCGGACCTCCAGCTGTTCCAAAACTACAAATCCCATCATGCCTCTGCCTTTGGGTGTCATGCTTGTTGCTGTCAAGAGACTTGCTATGCCTCATGGGACTTGTAGTTCTGCAACAGCTGGAGGTCCGCTAATTGCTTATCCCTAAACTATAGGAACACACTCAGGGGAGGACTGACCATTCGGTCACTCGGGCACCCCATGCCACTAGGGGGCCCCATCAGGGTTGCCAGGCTCCGCAAAACCAGGGACAGTATGTAATAATCTGTGTTTTTTTTTATATCTGTCCTTGATATGTCCGATACTGACATGCTTTTGATTTTAGCTGCCCCGGCCTCTGCACTGCCTCCTGGCTTGGTGGCCATCTGTAAGCCCGGGGGCCCCATAATCTTCTATTGCCAGGGGGCCCCATGAGTTGTCAGTCCGCCCCTGAACACACAGTACACTCGTATTGAGAGCGTAGCATAATATGCTCCCAATCAACTGTCTCCCAACATCAGAGCCTCCTCCGTGTGGCAGCAGGTGGCGTTCATGTGTGTTTGAGCTTTGGGATGCACACCCTAATAAAATAGGCTGCGCACACCTATGGTGTTTGAGCTTTGGGGTGCACACACTAATGCAATAGGCTGCGCATACCTATGGTGTTTGAGCTTTGGGGTGCACACACTAATGCAATAGGCTGCGCATACCTATGGTGTTTGAGCTTTGGGGTGCACACACTAATGCAATAGGCTGCGCATACCTATGGTGTTTGAGCTTTGGGGTGCACACTCCTAATACAATAGGCTGCGCACACCTATGTCCCTTATATACTAAGCTCTAGAGCAGCTGCACTTGCAGAACCCAACCGCACTTTGCAAAGTGCACAGTCTATTTGCCTTTAGTAAATCAGTCTTGTTCCTGATTGTAGTCTAGGCTAGCAGGCTCTAGTGCAATGACAGCCCCCCCATAGACAGTCTTCACTCTATTGCTTGCAGGTACAAAAACAGTTTCTGGGACTTGAGACTTGACATTTCTGTCCCTGGAGCAGCACACAAGTCCCTGCCCATATATATATATATATATATATATATATATAGAACCTCCCCTGCAAATGTTAGGAGGAGGTAAGAGTGACATCTTACTTATATACAGGCCAAGGCTTTATTTTTTTAGATAGCAGTCATGTATATCCAATTCTAGTCTCAGCATGGCATCCAGCTGTAGTCCCTGGAAGGAGTTAACACTGGCAGCCTTCTGTCTACATGTTCATGTATTTCCTGTGCAAGCTCCATATTCCCACCACCAGTCCTTTATTGGCAGTACCAGCCCATCTAACTGAGTCCTATTTGTTCAGCTCCTGTGTATTTCAAGTAGCAGGGTCCCCATTTGCAGTTTTACTTTCAATGCCAGTCTTGTATTTCCTGTGCCAGCCCAATGTGCCAGAGTCAGTTCTGCATTTGCAGTTCCATTGGCTTTTATTTGAAGAGTCAGTGCTGTACTGGCATAGGGCAAGTCCCTGCATTGGCATTAAAGGTTCCTGGATCTGAAGTCCCAGCCCCTGTGTCATCAAAGCTAGTTGTTCTGTGGCAATGCCAGTGTGCAATTTCAGTGCCAGTCCTGAATTAGCAGTGTCAGTCCTTCCATTGGCAGCTCATCCTTGCAGTGTAATGTTCTGTATGCACAGTGCCAGTCCTGTATTTTCAATGCCTGTTCCTGCATTCTCAGTGCCAGTTGTTATACTTGTAGTGATAGTCCCTGTATTGTAGTGCCAACCCGGTAGCTGAATTGTCATTTCTACAGTATGTAGAGACAGTGCTGGTTCTTGAATTGACAGCGGCTGTATTATCAGAGTGAGTCAGAGCTGACGCTTGTGTTGGCAGTGCCAGTTTGGTATTTCCAGTGCCACTTTTCATAGTTTCTGTACCAGTAGCTGAACTTTCAGTGTCAATGGCTATGTTGGCAGTGCCAGTCCTATATTTGTAGTACCAATTATTACAATTGTTGAATTGGCAATGTTTGTGGCTTTATTTTCAGTAGCAGTGACTGTTTGCAGTGCCAGTGGTTATGCTTGCAGTGTCCTTCCTGCATTTGCAGTTCTAGTTCTAGTTACCATGCCAATAGATGTATTCTCAGTGCCAATTATTATAGTTGCAGTGCCAGTCCAACGGTTGCAGTGCCAGTTTTCTAGATGCATTGGCAGGGGCTGTATTGCCAGTTCTGTATCTGCAGCTCCAGTTGCAGGGCCAGTTGTTATGCTTGGCTGTATCATCAGTGCCAGTCCTGTATTTGGATTTCTGGTTGTTTTAGTTGCAGTGCCAGTGGCTGCATTGTCAGTTCCAGATTTGTATTTGTAGTGCCAGTTGATCTAGTTGCAGTTCCAGTTGATGTATAATGTCAGTTATTTGAGTTGCAGTGTCAGTCCTGTAATTGTAGTGCCAGTTGTTCTAATCGTAGTGCCAGCGGCTGTATTGCCAGTGCCAGCCCTGTATTTGTAGTGCCAATTGTTCTAGTTGCGGTGCCAGTGGCTGTATGTCCAGCACCACCCCTGTATTTGCTGTGCCATTTGTTTGAGTTGCAGTGCCAGTAAATGTATTGTCAGTACCAGTCCTGTATTTGAGGTGCCAGTTATTTCAGTCGCAGTGCCAGTTGTTCTAGTTGCAGTGCTAATGGTTGCATTGTCAGTGCCAGTTATTATAGTTGCAGTGTCAGTCCTGTATTTGTAATGCCAATTGTTCTAATTGCAGTTCCATTGACTGTATTGTCAGTGGCAATCATTCTAGTTTCAGTGCCAGCCCTGTATGTGCAGTGCCAGTCCTATAGGCAGTGCCATTGGCTGTACTTCCACTGCTAGTCCTATATGTGCATTGCCGTTGGCTGTATAGTCAGTGCCAGTTGCTCTAGTTGCAGTGCCAGTCCTCTATTGTAAGTGTCAGTCCTTTATTGCCAATGCCAGTCATCTATAGTCTGTGTCAGTCCTGTATAAGCAGTGCCAGTCCTGCATTGTCAGTGCCAGTTCTGTATTTGCTGTGCCAGCCTTGTATTGTCAGTGCCAGCCCTGTATAGCCTCATGTAGTCATTGACAGTCCTCTATTGTCAGTGCCAGCCCTGTATACTCAGTGCCAGTCCTGTATTTGCAGTGCAGTTCTTGTATAGTCAGTACCAGTCCTGTGTTTGCAGTGTCAGTCTTGCATAATCAGTGTCAGTCCTGTATAATCTTAGTCTTATACTGTCAGTGCTAGTCCTGTATATAGTCATTGTCAGTTCTGCATAGTCCATGGGTCTCCAAACTATGGCCCTCCAGATGTTCAGGAACTACAATTCCCATCATGCCTAGTCATGTCTGTGAATGTCAGAGTTTTACAATGCCTCATGGGAAGTGTAGTTCTGCAGCAGCTGGAGGGCCGTAGTTTGGAGATCCCTGGATAGTCAATCATTAGCAGTCCTATATTTTCAGTGCCAGTCCTGTATAGTCATTGTCAGTCCTGTTTCTGCAGTGTCAGCCCTGTATAGTCACTGTCAGTTTTGTATTGTCAGTCCTGTATGTGCAGTGCCAGTTCTGTATAGTCAGTGCCAGTTCTGTATAGTCATTGGCAGTCCTATATTGTCAGTGTCAGCTTTGTATTGTCAGTTCTGTATAGTCAGTGACAGTCCAGTATTGTCAATGCCAGTCCTGTATGTGTAGTGCCATTCCAGTATAGCCACCAATATAGCAAATGCCAGTCCTGTATGTGCAGTGCCAGTTCTGTATAGTCAGTGTCTGTCCAGTATAGCCAGTGTCTGTCCAGTATAGCCAGTGCCAGTCCAGTATAGTCGGTGCCAGTCCTGTATGGTCAGTGCCAGTTTTGTATGTGCAGTGTCAGTCCAGTCTATTTAGTGTCAGTCCTGTATATAGTGTTAGTCCAGTATAGTCAGTGTCAGTCCTGCATAGTCAGTGCCAGTTATGTATCATCAGTCCAGTATAGTCAGTGCCAGTCCAGTATAGTCAGTGCCAGTCCAGTATAGTCAGTGTCTGTCCAGTATGGTCAGTGTCAGTCCAGTATATTTAGTGTCAGTCCTGTATATAGTGTTAGTCCAGTATAGTCAGTGTCAGTCCTGCATAGTCAGTGCCAGTTATGTATGATACATATGTTCTGTATAGTATAGTTCAATCCAGTATAGTCAGTGCCAGTCCAGTATAGTCAGTGCCAGTCCAGTATAGTCAGTGCCTGTCCAGTATGGTCAGTGTTAGTCCTGTATATAGTGCCAGTCCAGTATGGTCAGTGCCAGTCCTGTATATAGTGCCAGTCCAGTATGGTCAGTGCCAGTCCTGTATATAGTGTTAGTCCAGTATAATCAGTGTCAGTCCTGCATAGTCAGTGCCAGTTATGTATCATCAGTCCAGTATAGTCAGTGCCAGTCCAGTATGGTCAGTGCCAGCCCTGTATAGACAGTGCCAGTTGTGTATTGTCAGTCCTGTCTGTGCAGTGCCAGTTGGTTATAGTCAGTGCCAGTTGTGTATTGTTAGTCCAGTATAGCCAGTGGCAGTTCTGTATGTGCAGCGGCAGTTGATTACAGTCAGTGTCAGTCCTGTGCAGTGTCAGTCGTCGGTGCGGTGCAGGCGTCAGTCATCCAGGAAGGAGTTAGGCGGCAGTCAGTGAGGCGGTGCGGTGCAGGCGGGCGGTCGGTGTGTGCGGTGCAGGCGGACGGTGCGGTCGGTGTGTGCGGTGCAGGCGGACGGTGCGGTCGGTGTGTGTGCGGTGCAGGCGGTCGGTGTGTCTCTCCGGCTCTCAGACTAGTTGGAGTGACGCGCTCATCTCTCCGCTCTGCCTGTTGCAGCTCCGGCTGTGAACGGATCGCCGGGGATCTCCGTCGGTCAGGCAGCGACCGTTTTTGGCTCCCCTCCCTCCCTTCCCGGTGCTCCCCCCTCCCTTCCCGGTGCTCCCCCCTCTCATGCCCCCCCTCACCCCTCTCCCCACCACACCGGCTATTTTTACACCTATTTTCTCTCTTCTCTCCCCCTGCAAACTTGCCTCGCCAAGCAGGAGGCGTCGGTTGTCGGTGCCGGGGGGGAGCCGCTCCTACTGTCGGTGCATGAAAGTGGATGAACCCGGAGGATCCGCGGGGGCCCCAGAAAGTCTCCGAGCCCCCCTACCAGGAAGAAGAGAGGCGCACAGACCGGCAGCATGCCGAGGAGGAAGCAGCAAGCACCGAGGAGAGCCTCAGGTACACATCACATATTGCACCCCCCCCCCCTTGTTTTTCCTTATGTCAGATTGCCGCTAATTGTGCCCCCCCCCCCACATTACACCCCCCCCCCCCCCAGCACTGGGGGGGCTCAGATGTCTGCTCTGGGTGGCAGAATGAAAGGCAACACAGGGCTGGGGGGATCTCATGGATTGGCAATGCTGGGAAAACATTTATTGCTTGTTGTGTATGGGGGGTATGAGGGAAGGGGGGGGGGGGTATGGGAAGGGGGGGCTAAGGTGGGGGTTAAGGGTGAAGGGGGGTGCTATCTGCTAAAAAAAAAAAGTTGGGTTCCAAGTCATCCCATACTGAAAACTTTTCAAGGGACCCTTTTATTTAAAGCTTACATTGCTTCTATTGTATAAGTTTTTTTTTTTTTTTAAAGCCCCCCCCCCCCCCCACCAAAAAAAAAATCTATTTGTTTATTGGCACCCAGGAAATTTATGTTTATTAAGACCCCCCACCCACAGCATAGGTCCTAGAATACCACCTATAGTTTTCTTCTTATTCTTCATTCCTTAAGAGTGTGTAGGGTGCTGATTGTGCGCCGGCGTTGGGGCCACGGCATCTACTACTCTTTCAGTAACATAGCGTAAAAAAAAAACTATAATGGGCCCATAAGGTTGTGGACAAGGTCGCTTTTATTTTTTTGTCGCAGATCCAGTTTATCGTTTTCTTGCTTATTATTCTTTTTTTTAAATTTAAGAACAGGTAGGGTGCTGATTGTCTGCCGGCGTTGGGGCCACAGCATCTACTACTCTTTTAGCATAAAAACTCTTGTAGCGTAAAAATCCCCCATAAAGGGCCCATAAAGTTGAGGACAAGGTTGCTTTTATTTTTTTGTCGTAGAACACCACCAGCAGATCCAGTTTATAGTTTTCTTGCCTCTTCTTTATAGGATGTTATTTAAGAGCAGGTAGGGTGCTGATTGTCTGCCGGCGTTGGGGGCCACAGCATCTACTACGTAGCGTACAAAACATAAAGGGCCCATAAGGTTGTGGACAAGGTTGCTTTTATTTTTTTGTCGTAGAACACCACCAGCAGATCCAGTTTATAGTTTTCTTGCTTATTCTTCTTTTCTTTTTTTTTTTAAGAACAGGTAGGGTGCTATTTTTTTGTCCGCGTTGGGGGCCACAGCATCTACTAGGTTGTGGACCACAGCATACCACCTATAGTTTGCTTATTAGATTATTATCATTTTCTTATTCTTTTGTCTTATGAGCAAGTAGGGTGTTGGTTGTTTGCCGGCGTTGGGGCCACAGCATCTACTACTCCTTTATGACTGTAGCATAAAAACAAGAGGGCCTATAAGGTTGTGGTAGGGTGCTGAATGTCCGCCAGTGTTGGGGCCACGGCATCTACTAGGTTGTAGGTCGTAGAATACCACCTGTAGTTTGTTTATTAGAATATTATAGTTTTCTTATTCTTTTTCTTAAGAGCAGGTAGGGTCAAGTTGACTGTGTGCTGGCTTTGGGGGCCACAGCATCTACTACTCTTTCAGTACCGTAGAATAAAAAAAAAAAGAAACAAAAAGAGACCATAAGGACCACATCATAGGTCGTAAAATACCAACTATAGTTTGTTTATTAGCATATTATAGTTTTCTTATTCTTTTTCTTAAGGGCAGGTAGGGTGCTGATTGTATGACGGCGTTGGGGCCACGCCATCTACTACTCTTTCAGTGAAAAAAAACCATAAAGGGCCCATAAGGTTGAGGACAAGGTTTCTTTTATTTTTTTGGTCGTAGAATACCACCAGCAGATCCAGTTTATAACTTTCTTGCTTATTCTAATTCTTATTTCTAAGAACAGATAGGGTGATGATTGTCTGATGGCGTAGGGGCAACTGCATCTACTACTCTTTCAGTAAAAAAAACCCATAAAGGGCCCATAAGGTTGAGGACAAGGTTTCTTTTATTTATTTTTGTCGTAGAATACCACCAGCAGATCCAGTTTATAACTTTCTTGCTTATTCTAATTCTTATTTTTAAGAACAGGTAGGGTGATGATTGTCTGACAGAGTTGGGGGCCACAGCATCTACTACTCTTTCAGTACTGTGGTGTAAAAAACATAAAGGGCCCATAAGGCAGTGGACAAAGCTGCTTTTACTTTTGTTGTAGATTGCAAACAGCAAATTCAGTCTATAGTTTTTTTTTTTAAGAACAGGTAGGGTGTTGGTTGTCTGCCGGCGTTGGGGCCCATGGCATCTACCACTCTTCCGGTATAGGGTAAAAAAAAAACCAAAAAAACCCCAGAAAAGGCCCATAAGGTTGTGGACCTTCAGCATACGTTGTAGAATGCCACCTATAGTTTGCTTATTAGATTAATATCATTTTCTTATTCTTTTTTTTTAATTTAAGAGCAGGTAGGGTGCTCATTGACCGCCGGCGTTGGGGCCACAGCATCTACTACTCGTTCAGTACTGTAGTGTAAAAAACGTAAAGGGCCCATAAGGTGCTGGACAAGGCTGCTTTTATTTTTTGTCCTAGAATGTCACCAGAAAATCTAGTTTATCGTTTTTTTTGCTTCTTCTTTTTTCTTTTCTTTTAAGAACAGGTAGGGGGCTGATTGTCCACTGGCATTGGGGCCACGGTATCTGCTACTCTTCCAGTATATTCCAGCATAAAAACACATAAAGGGCCCATAAGGTGGTGGACAGGACTGTTTTTTTTTTGTGATAGCATGTCACCAGCAGATTCAGTTTATAGTTTTCTTGCTTATTTTTTCTTTTAAGAACAGGTAGGTGCTGGTTGACCACCGGCGTTGGGGCCACAGCATCAACTATTCTTCTAATATAGCATAAAAAAAAAACAAAGGGCCCATAAGGTGGCGGACAAGACTGCTTTTAATTTTGTGATAGAATACCTAATGCAGATCTATTTTTATAGTTGTCATGCTTATTCTTTTTTTTTTTTTAAATATCAGGTATGGCGTTGGCTGTCCGCCGGCGTTGGGGCCACGGCATCGGCTACACTTTCAGTACTGTAGTGTGAAAACCAAAAATGGCCCATAAGGTTGAGGACAAGGCTGCTTTTATTTTTGTCGTAGAGTACTAATAGCAGATCTAGTTTATAGCTTCCTTCTTCTTCTTCTTTTATTTTTAAGAACAGGTAGGATGTTGGTTTTCCTCCAGTGTTTGGGCCCATGGTATCCACCACTCTTCCAGTATAGTGTTTAAAAAACATAAAGGGCCCATGAGGTGGTGGACAAGGCTGCTTTTATCTTTGAGGTAGAATGCCAACAGCAGATCTAGTTTATACTTTTCTTCTTCTTTTCTTTTTTTTTTTGAAGAACAGGGTAGGGTGTTGGTTGTCTGCCAGCCTTGGGGGCCATGGCATCTACTACTCCTTAGCAAAAAGAGCCAGTGTAAGGTGGTGGTCAATGCTGCTTTTATTTGTGTTATAGGATGCAAACAGAGCATATAGTCCACATTTTTCTTGCTTATATATGTATTTTTTTTAAACAGTTTAGGAACAGGTAGGGTGTTGGTTGTCTGCCAGCGTTGGGGCCATGGTATCTACTACTCT